>CAUYON010005438.1:0-25779 GCA_963573935.1 Arctocebus calabarensis | reverse complement strand
GTAGATGTCTGTTAAATCCAGTTGTTGAATGGTTAAGTTTAAATCTAAAATTTCTTTATTTAGCTTCTTTTTGGAGGATCTATCCAACACTGCTAAAGGAGTATTAAAATCTCCAACTACTATGGAGCTGGAGGAAATCACATTACTCATGTCTATTAGTTTTTCTTATAAATTGAGGCTGCTCAGTCACTAGATTACTCACTCCCACTCAGTGTTTGTTCTGCGACCCTGAGGGTGGAGCTTGCCACGGCAGTTCTCCAACAATGGCTCCACACAGCCCACCACCAAACACTGGCAGCTCCATCTGGCTCGATGGCCTAGTCTGAGGCCCCAGACAACACTCAAAACCCCCCGCACTCCTGCCCAAGTTCTCCCAAGGCAGTTCAACCGAGTGCCAAGTCCAAAAGAAACCCAAACAGCTCACAGGCAAGGCCTTTTCATCCTGCAGTCCCACTGTTGCCCCACCTACAGCCGCTGACAGGATCAGACCGAATGAACGATGCAACCACTTGCCCAATCTCTGCCACTTTTGCCTTCCTCAGGGTGTCCAGAAGTCTCACACTGTCTCCCTGTGTCCCCAAAGGGAAGTTTCTGGGCAAATCCCACCTGCCAGAGATGCCTGGAGTCCTCTCTCCGTAGTCTCTCCATGCCCAGCCTCAAGGAAGCTGTTACTCAGCTGCCATCTTGCCCCACCCTGCCATTCTAGATTTTATTAATTACTCTAAACTTCTAAATTATGCCGGTATTTAAATTTTGTACTTATGGTTCATTTTTTTTAGGGTTTTTCTTTCTTTTTTTAATTAAATCATAGCTGTGTACATTAATGCCATCATGGAGTACAATGTGCTGGTTTCATATACAATCTGAAATATTTTCATCAATTAGGTTTTTGAAATTTCTAGCCAATTTTGCTCAATATTATGTTAATAAAATTTGTCTATGTGGTTGTGCCTAACAGTATTTCATTATTAAAGCTGCTTTACTATTTTCTTGTATATTTACATATCTATAGATAGTCTTGATGGATACCTGCCAGTTTCCAGTTTCAACAAATTGTCAATTAATTCTCAAATACATACATTTTGTTGTACATGTAGAGGGTGTCACAAAATGTGTATGCATTTTAAGAAAGGAAAAAACTGTATTAAAATTGCAATATTCAATATATACTGATAACAAAAGGTGGATATAAGTCACCTTTGATTTCTGCAATTACAAGAGATGAGCAAACTGTTAATGTTTCGAATCCAGACACTTCTGGTTAGAGCGGACTATGCTTGAACAAAGGGGCCCAACCGTTGTGTTGCTGCGCATGCCATTTCTATTTTTTCCTGAAGTACCGCCAGTGTAGCTGGTTTTCTATGGTACATTGTATCCTTTAAGGTTCCCCACAGAAGTTAAGGACGTTAAGTTAGGAGAATGTTGGGAAACCCAACCGCATCTTTTGTCCTGCCCATTTTCCAGGCAAATTTTCATTAAGCTAAGCTATCACCACTCTGTGGAAGTGCACCTAACATCAGGGTCGTCAGTGCATGTGACAATTCTGGAGTGGACACTTTCCATTTTGCTGTTGTAAGAATGCATCCTATGCTTGTTCTGCTAACTCCTGTCTCACGTGCACCCTCTTTGGCCAACTTCTGAGCTGAGGGTGTAAGCTGTTCCCACACCAAGCAGCACAACTTGCTACTGGATCCTCCTGGGGCTTCCCTTGTGCACATCAGACACTGTACCATGCACCTCAAACTTATGAATGTGTGCAATAATTAGACATGTTGGAGGTTCTGTTGCATATTCATGCCTACCACAATGTTCTCCAATTTCCAATACAACCTCAAAATGGTCTTCATCTCTTCAAACAACAACCATACTTCTGCCATTTGCTTTGACTGTCCTTCCTGTCTCGTGTTGAGGCTAGCATTAGTTTGATCAATACTATCTTTTGAGCAAGCATCATATACTACACATTGCTGTAGTAATTCAATTCAATTTGAAGAAGTAATATGCAGATAACATCTCTTAAAATGTGTATACATTTTTTAGCACCCGTGGTAGTACATATATTTCTGATATACCTGGGAGTGAGCCTGCTGAGTCATGTTATACACACATAACCAGCTTTAGTAGATGCTAGTAGTTTTCCAAAGTAGTTATATCAATAGAGAATGCCATTCCTGGAGTGTGGGACTTTCAGTTGTTTCATAGTCTCATCACTTTGAATTATCATTGTTTTCTAATTTTTAGCTGCCGTTCTAAAGGGTATGAAATGGTGTCTGTCTGTATTATTAATTTGTAAAAAATATATGTGTTAGGTTTTTTATGGACATGAAATTTTCTACTCTTTTAGTTAAATACCAAATAGCCAAATTACTGGATCATATGGTTAAAGTATGTTTAGTTTTGTAAGAAACTGCCAAACAGTTTTCTAAAGTGTAGCTATATGATTTTGCATTTCTATCAGTAATGAATGAGTATTCTTGTTGTTCCACATCTTCTCCAGCATTTGGGGTTGTCAATATTCTGGATTTTGACCATGTTAATAGGTACCTTGGGGTTCTCATTTTAATTTCCTTGATTATATAGGATGTACAGCATCTTTTCATTTATTTCTTTGCCATCTGTGTATCTTGTTTAAAAGGTATTTGTTAGAGTCATTGGCCTATTTTTAAATTAGGTTGTACTTTTAACTTGAATTTTAAAAGTTCTTTATATATCTTTGATAATAATACCTTATCTAATTTGCCTTTTGCACATATTTTCTCTCAGTTTATGACTTGTCTTTTCATTCTCTTGACAATGTCTGTCACAAGGCAGAAATTTTTAATTTTAATGAAATTTGGCTTGTCAATTTTCCTTCACCAATTGGGCATTTGGTGATGCAAGTAAAAGTTCGTCACCAAACACATGGTCATCTAGATTCTCTTCTATGGTATCATCTAGCTTTTGTAGTTTTGCTTTGCCTGTTTAGTTCTTTGATCGATTTGAGTTAATGTTACTAACATTATGTCTGGATTTTTTTTATTTATTCATTTTTGCATACAAATGTCCATTGTTCCATTATCATATGTTGAAAAGATTATCTTCTCTTTATTGTACTGCTTCTACTCCTTTGTCAAAGTTTAAATGACTATAGTTATGTGGATCTATCTTTGGGGGTTTTAGTCAGTTTTATTAATCTATTTATCTCTTCTTTTCTCAATATCACCCTGTCTTATTATATCCTTGTAGTATAGATTGCATTGAATCTATAGGTAAAATTGGGACAAGCTGACCTTTTGACAATATTCAGTCTTCCTATCCATGAACATTGACTATCTCTTCCTTTATTTCTTTTGTGTATTTTTTTAGGAAAGTTTTATGATGTCTCTCATATAAATCATGTGCGTATTTTTTTGATTAATACCTAAGTATTTTATATTTGGGTGCCAATGTAAATGGTACTGTTTTTAATTTCAAATTCCTTGTTAACTGTTGATATAAAGAAAGGAAATTAACCTTTGTGTAATAACCTCGTATCCCAAGATTCTGTTGTAATTGCTTATTACTACCCAGAGATATTTTTTAACAATTCTTTCATATTATTATGCACATAAGGCCATTCATTTGCAAACAAAAACAGCTTTATTTCTACCTTCCAATATAAATATGTACCTTTTTATCTCTTATGGCAATAGCTGACACTTCTAGTACATGTTAAAAAGTAGTGAGAAGGGACATCCTTTCTATTTTCCTAATGTTGCAGTAAAAGGTTCAAGTTTCTTTATCACTAAGTATGATGTTTGACCAAGTGTAGTGGAGCTCACCTATAATTCTAGAATTCTGGAAGAATGATGTAGGAGGATTTACTTGGGGTCAGTAGTGTGAGACCAGCTTTTGTAGCATAGAAAGACTACATCTCTACAAAAATAAAATGTGAGCCAGGTATGGTGGTGCATACCTATAGTACCAGCCATTTGGAAGCATAAGGGAGAAGGATCACTTAAACCATGGAATTTGAGGTTACAGCGAGCTGTGATTATTCTACTGTACTGCAACTTGGGTGACAGAATAAGACCCTGTCTCTACAAAAAACAGTCTGATGTTTACTATAGGCTTTTAATAGGTAGTCTTTATCAAGTTGACTAAATTTCTGTCTGTTATTCTTAATTTACTGAGAATTAAAAAAAATTATGAATGAGTTTTCTCTTTTGTTAACTAATCTTTCTACATCTGTTGACATTGTCATCATTTGAATGTGCCCTCCAAATTTCATGCATTAGAAATGTATGAATTGAATCTTGAATCCGGATTCAAGATTTTCTGCAGTAAGTGATGGCACCATTGTTGGGCTTTACATGTTTTTTTTCCTATAGTCATAGTAGTGGAGACTGAAAATTCAGGCATTGTCAGCCATTCCACATGAACAGCGAAAAGTGAGGCTGCTGATTTTGAAGTAACAGGTGATGGGTCTTTGAATCTCCCTCAGCTTCAACAAGGGGTGGGGGTACAGTTTCAGCAAGGGTCTTAGTTCCCTCTGCAAGGGGCACAGAGCAAAGAAGTGTAAGGGAATTTTGAAGGATTCCTGAACCTATTCTGTTTCCACTATCTTTCTCTAGTTGATAGTCAAAGAGGGAGAAGAAGCATTAGTCTGAGGTCCTAGGGTCACTGCCAACAGTTGTGAGCCCACAGCACTGATGAGCCTCTGGCAAAACTCCTCTGAGTGCCATCCTCGCAGCTCTTTTACTATCCAGGTTTTGAAGTTTCTCTTGCTTCTTATCTTTATGGTCTCTTCCCCAGTCTGGAAAAGAGACGGGTTTGTGATCTAAGGTGCTTTCATCATTGTTTGCTCACATGCTTTGCTTGATAATGACCGCATATTGATATGGGACTGCTTTATGTGTTGGTTAAGGCTGTACTTTTTCTAGTGTTTCTCAGCTGCTTTGAGTGTATTTTTAGGGGTCCTCTTTATTGCCTTTCCCTCAAAAGTTAATTAATTCTAATTGGCTTTCCTGCACATTTACAAAAGAGGCTGAACTATGTTACAGGTAGAGAAATGAGAGACCAAAACTCTCGGCTCCAAAGGGCAGCCATTTTGCTCTTCCCTGAAAGGCTTCCCTGGGTGACCAGGAGCCTGCATAGGAGTAGCCTGGGGTGACACCTGTAAGAATCCCCCCCACAAATTAATTAAAAATGGCTTATCCAGGAAACACGTACAAGAACTTCCCACTGTGTTTTGAGCCCTCTTGGAAGTTTATGACTTCCAGAGAGAGAAACTGAGGTATGTAATAGGGTAGAACTGGCTTAGTAGATAACACCCTGAGAAAGTACACCCACAATTCATCACACTTTGATCCAAGCATGTTGAAACCCTAGATGATAGTTTAGGTCCTTCTTCAAAAGATGGTAAAGAGGAAAAAAACCCTTTAAAAAATGAGCAAAGGCAAAGAAAACAACCTTAAGTGCCCTATTTGGCTTTTGTGGTCTATTGGTATAAGTGGAAGAGTTCAAAGGCATGCCCTGTTTTTCTAAGAATTCAGCTGAATGTGACTTACTTGGTGTAAAACTTTTTACTGAACTTTAACCTGTTGCAAACCCAATTATAGCACAAGAATACAGGGAAAGGGGAAAGGGAGGGGAGGGGAGGGGAGAGGATGGTGGAGGGAGGGCAATTAGTGGGATCACCCCTACGGTGCATCTTAGCAGGGTACTGGTGAAACTTATTAAAGGTAGAGTATTAATGTCTTTATATAGTGATCAAGAAAATGCCATGAAGGCTATCTGTAACAGTACGATCAAAATATTTCTGAATGTATATGAAGCACATTGTACCCTATGATTGCACCAATGTACACAATTATGATTCAATAAAATTATAAATAAAAAAAGGATGACATCTATGTTAATGTCATATCCAGCTGACACTCAGCCACTCCCCAAGAAACCCATAGTCCCAGCCACGTAATAGTGAGCACCAGGTGTTCACTTAATAGTTTCTAAACCTTCACCAGGTGACTTCGTTTGCTTTTGTTTAACCGATGGTATTCTTGATGACCGCCTTCTGAAAGCTGATTAGATTTCATGTTATGAAAGGATGCTTTGGCTTACCCAGGTCATAACCATTAAATTTATCACATTAACCAATGTTTAATCATTGTCACAGATTACTGAGAATACTGGCAAGAAAATTTGTAAGTAAAAATTACAATAAGTCAAGGGCAATTTAAAATTTTTTTCCAGGCCAGGGGCATTGGCACATGCCTGTAATTCTAGCATTCTGGGAGGCCGAGGCTGGTGGATTGCTTGAGCTCACAGGTTCGAGACCAGCCTGAGCAAAAAAGCAAGACCCCGTCTCTACTAAAAATCGAAAAATTTGGCTCAGCACCTGTAGCACAGTAATTACAGTGCCAGCCATACACAGAGGTTGGTGGGTACAAACCCAGCCTGGGCCAGCTGAACAACAATGACAATTGCAACAAAAAAATAGCCAGGTGTTGTTGCAGGTGTCTATAGTCCCAGCTACTTGGGAGGCTGAGAAAAGAGAATTGCTTAAGCCAAGAGTTAGAGATTGCTGTGAGTTGTGATGCCACAGTACTCTACTGAGGGTGATACAGTGAGACTCTGTCAAAAGAAAGAAAGACAAGGAAGGAAGGAAGGAAGGAAGGCCTGAGGCAAGAGGATCACTTGAACCCAAGAGTTGGAGGTTGCTGTGAGCTATGATGTAACGGCAATCTATGATGTAACTAGCTTGAGACTATCTCAGAGAAAAAAAAAATCTATTTGGATTTACAAGAGTTTTACTCTCTCACCCAGGCTAGAGTGCTGTGGTGTCAGCCTAACTCACAGCAACCTCAGACTCCTGGGCTCAAGCAATCCTCCTGCCTCAGACTCCCAAGTAGGTGAGACCACAGGCTCCTGCCGCCATGCCTGACTAACTTTTTCCATTTTTAGTAGAAGGGGGGGGTCTTGCTCTTGCTGGGCTGAACTCAAATTCCTGAGCTCAAGGGATCCTCCCACCTCAGCCTCCCAGAGTGCTAGGATTACAGGCATGAGCCACCATACCCAGCCCAAATAGATTTTAGATTAACATTAAACATTTCAGAATTATAATCCCTATTCTGCAGTTGATATATTTGAGTTAAAAAAAAAAAAAAAAAAGAAATAACTATCTTGGGCAACACCTCTGGCTCAGTTAGTAAGGCGCTGGCCCCATATACCAAGGGTGGCGGGTTCAAAACCAACCCCAGCCAAATTGCAATAAAAAAATAGCTGGGCACTGTGGTGGGCACCTGTAGTCCCAGCTACTCGGGAGGCTAAGGCAAGAGAATCACCTAAGCCCAGGAGTTGGAGGTTGCTGTGAGCTATGATGCCACAGCACTCTACCAAGGGCCATAAAGTGAGACTCTATCTCTACCAAAAAAAAAGAACTATCTTCACAGAAATGTGTATTTTTTAAATACATTTTTAATTAATTAAATTTTTAATTTTATTTTTGAGAACTATTTTAAGTTCACAGTAACATGAAACAGAGGTTTCCATATACCTCCTGCCCCCACAAATACACAACCTCCCCCACTGTCAACATCCTGCACCAGAGTGGTACATTTATTACAAGTGATGAACCAACACTGACACCTCGTTATCACCCGAAGTCCAAGAGTTCACTCTTGGTGTTGTACACTATGTAGGTTTGACCAAATGCAAAGTGTCATGTGTGTGCCATTACAGTGTCATAAGGAGTAGTTTCACTGTGCTAAAAATCTCCCCTCCAGCAAGCAATATTCTTTTTACTATCGCCATAACTTTGCCTTTTCTAGAATGCCAAATAGTTGGGATTATACAATACGTAGCCTCTTCAGATTGGCTTCTTTCACTCAGTAACATATACTGCAGTTTCCTCCATGTCTTGACAGCTCATTTCTTTTGCATGTTGGATGCAAGCACCCAAAAATCTTGGGTGCTTCCAAGCTGGGGCAACTGTGAATAAAACAGCTATAAACATCTGCATGGATGTTTTTGCAAGGAACCTAAGTTTTCAGCTCATTTGCATAAATAACCAAGGAGCACGTCTGCTGGATCATATGCTAATAAAATATTCAAGTGGTACAGAAAGTATTTCGCCAAAAGTTAGACTTGAAATATTTTTGAAGTGTACTGAATTATTTTAGACAAAAAGCATAACACATGAATCTTCCTGCCACTACTCGACACTTTCACCCAGTGCGCACCAATCTTTCCTCCTCCCTGAGAAGTAACCATCCCCCTAAGTTTGTTAGAATCCTTCCTTCCCTTCCATTTCTTAGGTAGAGAAAGCATATGAATGTATGTATTCCTAAATAACACAGTATACGTTTGCACGTTTTTAATGTTATGTAAGTGGGATTATACATGCGTTCTTTTACCTACCTGCTCACTTCCCACCACCCCATCCCCATTAGGTTTATGAAACGCAGCCATATTGAAACGAGTGGTTCTGATTCATGCATTTTCATTGCTATATTGTACTCCTTTCTCTAAACATACCACAACCTGGTCTTCTATTCTGTAGTTGATGGACATCTAAGTTGCTCCCAGATTTTTGCTACAATTACAAACAGTGCTGCCAGAAACAACTGGTACGTGACTCCTTGGGCACATAAGCGAAACTTTCTATGAGACTCTGCTCAAAGTATAGTCCAGAACAGTTTGTTTCTGGTAAATCAACCCCCTGCTTCCTTCATCAAGAACATATAACTGTAAAACAAACACCAGCTAATGCTCGGCGCTGTGGCTCTACAGGCTAAGGCACCAGCCATGTACACCTGAGCTGGCGGGTTCGTATCCAGCCTGGCCCACCAAACAACAGTGACGGCTGCAACCAAAAAAAAAAAAAAAAATCAGCTAAGCTAAATACTGTGTTTCATGAGAATGTTGATTTATGACAATCTGGTGCAAACTCTTTTTTATTGCAAAATTCTGAATATGTGTATATATAGAGAGAATATATGTAGGAATGGAATTATTGGGCCAGGTGGTAAATGGTGCACTTTCAAAATAATGGAAAACTGTTTCCTAGAGCTTAACACCTAATATCTGAATATAAATTCCTATAAATCTAATATCCTAAAATGTGGATCTCCCTCAAACATTGCAGGGCCTGGGGCAAGAACACATAATGGAAACTCCATATGATACAACTAAATATTTACAAGTTCTAAATCGTGTTAATAAACTGCTAAATATGTCCTGTCTTCCTATCTTGACAAATATACTTTCACAACAACCTTTAGGTTCAGGTTCAAATTTAGAATTATCAGATTTCTAAAAGCCCAACCTCCAGCGTGGGTGGCTGTGGAGAGCAGGCCCCTGCTCCCGGATCTGCCCCACAGCTCCAGTCCACCCATCCCCTGCTATGTCCTGCCCCTTAGGGCCTCCTATGTGTATGCACAGACACACAGCCCACACTTCCAAACTCCATCTGCACCCCCATAAAGAGGTCCCCCTGGGCCACTTTCCAAGGATGAGCTGTGTATGAGAAGAGGGTCCCCCCAAGCTTCCAGAGTGAACTCAGAGCTGCTTAGACAAGGATTCCACCAGCCCCTGCCCCATGGTCCAGTGGGCTCATCCCCTTGTCTCTGGAGACATGTGGCCATTTGGGGAAGGGTAGAATATGAGCAGGGTCAGAACTGAGCCTTCTAAAACAGGCCCACGGCAGGAACAATACAAGGACAATACTGGGAATTTGTTACTTTCAATAAAGTTTTCCAAATGTTTGTGTTTTGCTGCTCATAGTACTCATTTAGTTAAAATCTATTATATACCTATATTCATTTCCCATTTTTTAATTCCTTACTTTGTCTACGTTCACTTTGCTTTATGTTTTCTTGCCAGAGTTCTATCTTACTAATCTTCAAAGGACCGGCTTTTGGTTTGGTTAATTTATTTTTTGTTCTTTTTTTGAGACAGAGTCTCAAGCTGTCGCCCTGGGAGAGTGCTGTGGCATCACAGTTCAAAGCAACCTCCAACTCAAACTCAAGCAATCCTTTTGCCTCAGTTTTTCTCTTTTTAATAGAGACGGGAGTCTCACTTTTGTTCAGGCTGGTCTTGAACTTGTAACCTCAAGCAATCCACCTGCCTTGGCCTCCTAAAGTGCTGGGTACGAGCCACTGTGCCCAGCTAGCTAATTTTCTTTATTTTGCGGCTTTTCCATGTTATATGACTTCTTCAAGATCACATTTTGAGTTCATTTGACTTAACCTTTCCTGTTGCCTAATAAATTTATCTTCAGCTAAAAATCTTCCTCTAAATACAGCTTTGGCAGTTTTCCACCAATTTTAACAGGTAATGTTTTCATTATTGCCTAATTCTACATATTTCTTATTTTTTAGGATTTTTAAATCCATGATTTTTTTTTTTTTTGTCATACTTGGAAGAGTGCCATCAATCTTAGCTCACAGCAACCTCAAACTCTTGGGCTCAAGCAATCCTCTTGCCTTAGCCTCCCAAGTATCTGGGACTATAGGCACTCACCACAA
Organism: Arctocebus calabarensis; assembly: GCA_963573935.1. Taxonomy (NCBI): domain Eukaryota; kingdom Metazoa; phylum Chordata; class Mammalia; order Primates; family Lorisidae; genus Arctocebus; species Arctocebus calabarensis. The sequence continues at coordinate 15,292 of CAUYON010005438.1, read as the reverse complement.
TACCCAGCTACTTTTAGAGACAGGGTCTCGCTCTTGCTCAGGCTGGTCTCCTCCAACTTGTGAGCTCAAGCAATCCTCCTGCCTCAGCCTCCCAGAGTGCTAGGATTACGCATGAACTATTGTGCCCAGCCTAAATCCATGATTATTTAGTAGCATGTTATTTATTTAAGCAATCCATTTGTTATTAGTTCTTAGTTTTATTGCAATATGGTTAGAGAACACATCATGTTTGATAGTGACCATTTGAAATTTACTAAGAGTTCCTTCATATCTTTTTTTTTTTTTTTGAGACATTGTCTTACTATGTCACCCTCAGTAGAGTGCCATGGTGTCACAGCTCACAGCAACCTCCAACTCTTGGGCTTAAGCGATTCTCTTGCCTCAGCCTCCTGAGTAGCTGGGACCACAGGTGCCCGCCACAACACCCGGCTATGTTTTTTGTTGTTGCAGTTGTCATTGTTGTTTAGTTGGCCTGGGGCCAGGTTCAAACCCACCAGCCTGGGTGTACATGGCTGTCACCCTACCCACTGAGCAACAGGTGCCACCACCTCTTTCATGTCTTGTCAAATAACCTAGACAACTTCCTGGAAAAATTTATCAAAAATGGCTTAAGACGAAGCAGAAAGTCTTATAAACACTAAAGAAATTTAATTAATTGTTTAAAAGTTTTCTCTCAAAGAAAATACCAGGTCACAATTCATTGCTGTCTTTTGCCCAACTCCAAACCTAGATGGATTTATAGATGAATTTTATAAAACTTCTAAGAAACAGAAAATTCCATCCCACGAAAACTTCTCTGAAGAGAAAAAGAAGAGAATGCTTAACTACTTATTCTTTGAACCCTGGCCCTGGATAATCCTGATCCAAAACCAAATCAGAATAGTACAAGAAAATGAAAACTAAAGGCCAGTGTCATTCTGGAATAGGTAAAATATCTAAGTAAAATATTACCAAAACAAGTCCAAAAATGTATTTTTAAAAAAGGTAATACAGGCTCAGCACCCGTGGCTCAGTGGTTAGGGTGCCAGCCACATACATCAGGGCTGGCGGGTTCGAGCCAGGTTCAAGCCTGGCCCATGCCTGCTAAACAATAATGATAACTACAAAAAAAAGCCAGGTATTGTGGCAGGCACCTGTAGTCCCAGCTAGTCAAGAGACTGAGGCAAGAGAATTGCTTAAGCCCAAGAGTTTGAGGTTACTGTGAGCTGTGACTTCTGCAGAAGGTGACATCATGATATTCTGTAGCAAAAAAAAAAAGTAATACAACACAACCAAGTTGAGTTTATCCCTGGAATGCTAGAGTCATTTGGCATTATCATTAGAAAACCTATTATTAAGCTCTCTTTGTTACTTTATTTGATTGAGATTTAAATCATATGATTTTCCTCAGTTGACACAGAAAAAAGCTTATAAAATTCAACATCCAATGTTTTTTAAAAATGGGAAAATAAGAATACTTCTTAATCTAATACAGGGTAACTCCAGCGCATTAAAGCAACCGCTATATTTAATGGCAAAATGTTGAAGACCCCCCCTCTAAGAGTGGTAATAAGTCAAGAAATCTTGCTGTCAACGCTTTTATTCACAATTGTCCGTGTAAAGTCCTGGCCAGTAAAGTGAGGCAAGAAAAAAAAACAAGAGTTATAGGAATTAGAAAGGAAAAATAAAACCGTCCTTATCCACTGATAACGTAACTGCCTTAAAATTCCAAAAATAATCTAAACTGCTGTATTAATTGTAACACTTAGCAAGGGCGCTGGATGCAAAATAAATATGCAAACTCAATTACGTGCCTATACACCAGCTATAGTTAGAAAAGAAACTTTTTTTAGAGGCATCCGATTCCTGAAGGACAGTGCCTACTTCCTAAATCTGGAATTCCCCATATATTCTCCAGAAGGCAGAAAGATCAGCAAAAAAAGCAAATGAAATCACCCGAAAAGGCACGTGGACATCGTCACTAGAGAACATTACAAATGTCAATTTCCACGTGAAAGAAGGAGGAAATAAGCTACCAAACCAGCAGTCCCCATGCCCCCCCGGAGTGGAGTCCGGTGAAAACAGCACAGAAGAAAAGAGGAGAGGGAAGCAAGATCCGCAGCCCCAGCAGGGCAGAACACAGATAAAAAAGAAGCATACTCAGAAAGAAGGGCTCTCGCCCTGGACGGAGGTACTGTCAGGAGAGCTCAGAGATCAGGCAGATCCAGCTGCTAATCCGAAGGCAGGCAGGTGGAAGTGTGCGCTGGGGGGGAGGGTGGGGGCACTCAGAACGCCACGTGAGAAGAAGGTGATTTGGAAGACGGGGCATCTCTGCAAGAAGAGAGTGAAGAAAACAAGCAGTGGAAACTAAGGATCCCGCAGAAACGAAGGAGTCAGATTGGAATAATATGCTGACCTTCTCGGGCACCAGAAAAGAAAAGTCCTGTGTTGGGGAGCCTGCACTGCCCTGTGCCCGCAGGAAAGAGCATTCTCAACCACCAAAGTCGCGAGTCACTCAGATCCCTCAGCTCCTCTGTAGACACTGGTGTTGGTGCTGATCAAGAAAACTCCAAGACACTTTAAAATGAACAGTAAAAAGTGGGCAGCCTCTATACAACCCTTAGATGGAAAATCTAAATTTTTCCACCAAGGAAAATATTCCCAAGAAAACAGAGCAGCCGAGCACAATGGCTTACACCTGTAATGCTAGGACTCTGGAGGGCTAAGGAGAGAGACTCCCTTGAGCTCAGGAGTTCAAGATCAGCCTGAGCAAGAGTGAGATCCCTACCTCTACTAAAAAAAAAAAAAAAGAAGAAGGAAAGGAAAGAAAGAAAGAAAAACTAGCCACGCATGGTGGGCACCTCTAGTCTGAGCTACTTAGGAGGCTGAGGCAGGAGGATTGCTTGAGCTCAAGAGTTTGAGGTTGCTGTGAGGTATGTTGACACCCAGGCACAGAGTGACATTCTGTCTTACTGAAAGAAAGAGAGAGAGAGAAATGGAGCAGAGAAAAACCTTAGCACATTCTTCTGCATGAATTAAATGTAATTAAACTAGCAGCAGTGTATACTAAAAAAAAATTTTAAACCTGCCATGAATAAGAAACTCCTAATAGAGAAAGACCAAAAGGAGATGTGAGACAATTTATTTAGCTCAGAAAGGAAAGTGAAAGAAAAGACAAAATCACCTCGGAAATTAAGACTAAATTACAAGGTGTTTAGAGGAGAACATCGGAATGAAAATATCCTGGTGAATGAGCAACAGTGACCTACTCTGGCCATCATCTCTCAGCTCCACACCCTCCCTCGACCCTCAGCTTGGGTGGCCTTGGTGCTTGGGCAGCTACACCTGCGTTTTGCTTTGCCAGCTGGGTCTGGCCTTTGGCAGTCAGGGGAGCAAAAGGGAACCCTCAAAGCTGGTGGGGGAGGAAAGGACTCACTTCCTCCTGTCTGCTCTCTGTCCCTGTGTGTCACACTTGCAGGGCCTTTGCACAGAGGCGCTTGCAGAGCTGACCTCATCCCACCCACCTCCTGTACACCAGAACCAGTGGAGCGGTGCCCCCACCTCGGGGTTTAAGCTCCATGGGGCCACACCCCTAAGTTTCTACACGGTTCCCCTTCTTGTTTCTTCAGCCCTAGGAGTGTAAGCAACAGTTGCCACCTCCATGATACCTTCGACTTCTCTTTGTATTCTTTTATAACTTTATAATGAACACATTCTCTTGCCTAGTGAACATATTTTTTAGTTAAATTTTTCCTGTTCAAATAACTGGTGTGAATTCTGTCTCTTGCCCTAACCTGGACTACACTGGCGAACTGAAGTGGAAAAGGTATATTGAAATGATACTGGGCAGGTCATGGGCTGAACAGGATGGGTTGAGAAGCAGGCTTGAAAAGACAGGCACCCAGCTCCGTTCAGCCGGCAGGAATCACCTGGGCCAGACAAGATGGGTCTTCATCACCACGTTACCCTCCCCCCACGAATCCCAAGGTACTGACGATATGGACAGATCAGTGGGGCTTACTCTGCAGACAGGCAGCGTCGGGACAGCAAGGACTCCAAAGCCAAGTTTTCAGTCAGTTTCACTCTCGTTCAGTTCATTCCTCCAAAAATTATTTAATAAGCACCTTTTATGTGCTAGCTAGGCATTAGAAGAAAACAAAAATAAAAGGGCATGGATCTGGTGTCAAGAAACTTAAAATCTAGGCCAGTGTTTCTCAACGTTAGAATTTATAAACAAACAAAAAAATCAGGTACTACTGCTAAAACTACCCGCTAAGATCCCGGTCATTCCAGTGGGTACGAAGCCTTACGATATATGCTTTCTAACAAGCCCCCCAGGTTATTCTGAATTCAGCAGCCCACTTCGAGAAATTCTGATATTACAAAAATAAATGTATGTAGCAGACAGACAAAATCATGTGTAGGGGAAGAAAAACCATGTTTTCCTCATCTCTTACAGGTTCTTAGCTGGACCCCTGTAGTGAGAGACAGACTAGAGAGCCCAGGATGAGAAGTTCTCAGAGAACCGGCTTTGAGTCCCAGCCCGTGCAGCATCTTCAACAAAGAACAGTAAAGTTTTTAGGGAAGTAAGGAGAGAAAAGGGAAAAGGACTTGGATTGGAGAGGACTGTAGGGTGGACCTTGAGGGAAAGCAAATAACCAGCAGATAAAGGCTGGTCAGTAAACAGGTTCACTAGAGCTCTCCAGAAACATCTCCAGGCAGATTTCGGTCTCTGTGTTTTCTGAGGGTGACCTTTGTTCTCCTGGTAGGGCAGAGGGCAGGACACCTTTTGTCTTTGTAGGAAGAGAAGGCAGAGAGCTTTCTGCATCTGTTTGTTCCTGTCCTCGGCTCAACAATCTTTCATATTTGGGGTGGCATATTCCGGTCTCCCACACATGTTGGGGTACAAAGGTCAGTTTCTCCAGAATGTTACTTATTGATCAAAAGAGATAAAGGAAGGGTGATTTACAAGATCGGTTTTATGAAACTACAGGACATCAGAAAAGGAACAGATTCTTCCTGCTTGGTTTGGGGCCGTAGATGCTCATTGTTTGACTAACCCCAACGCAACGGCCTTTTGATTAATTTAACTAGCTTTAACTAGAACATTCTGCTTCATTTAGTTTTTTTTTTTTTTTGCAGTTTTTGGCCAGGGCTGGGTTTGAACCTGCCACCTCTGGCATATGGGGCCAGCGCGCTACTCCTCTGAGCCACAGGCACCACCCTAGTTTTTGAATCATTATTTTGACCAACCTAAAAAAAAAAGTACCGCAGGACATTTCCACTTAGGAACCATCAATAAAACTATTTTTTGTCTGTCACCAGACAAAGGTATATTGGTTTTGAATATGTCTCTTTAATTCTTTTTTTTTCTTCTTTTTTGAGACAGAGTCTCACTTTGTCACCCTCGGTAGAGTGCTGTGGCATCACAGCTCACAGCAACCTCCAGCTCCTCGACTTAGGCGATTCTCTTGCCTCAGCCTCCCGAGCAGTTGGGACTACAGGTGCCTGCCACAACACCTGGCTATTTTTTGTTGCACTTTGGCCAGGGCCAGGTTCAAACCCGCCACCCTTGGTATATGGGGTCGACGCCCTACTCACTGAGCCACAGGAGCCGCCTGAGCCTGACTCTTCTCACCTTGCTCTTTCTTACTCTGAACACATTTTTCTTCCTCCTTTCCTGTCTCCAAACCCCTTCATTCTCTCTATTTCATAATAAATTGTTGGTGATGATTTTTCAATTCTTTAGCCACAGGACCCAAACAAACTGGCTTTCCATCCCTGTTGTATCATCTCTCAGCCTCTCCAAATCCAATCAGTTTTTGCCTCTTCCTACTTAAAGAGACAGAGGGAGGAAAATAAGATTTTTCTTCCCAGAAAGACACAGACCTGGAAATTACTAATTATGTATCCAAAAATTCTGTTGATAACTAGCCCCCTCCCCTTGGTTACTGAAGTGCCTCCAACAATCACTCTGCACCAGTGGTTCTCAACCTTCCTAATGCTGCGGCCCTTTAATACAATTCCTGTGGGTTGAGAACCGCTGCTCTACCTGGATGGACTTTAATTTACTTAAGAGCTGGTTTTGACTTCCCATCTAAACTGCAAGGAAAGGAAAAACAAATCTCACTGTGAATGTGGCTTGTCAATTTACTATATAAATAGTCCTGCTTCCTCCCTATTGTGAAGCATCAGGTCCCTTCGGTAAACATGACTTTGCTTTGGCAAATATTGTTGCTGAGCTTACCCTGAGTTCAGAGATTAAGGCTTATTCTTACCTTGAAGAAGCAAAGGAGTGTTTGTGTGTATGGAATAGAAAACATCTTGAACACTGTTAGAGACACTATTGAAAAAAAACTCAGATCCACATGCATAAGATTCTAGAATAAATACAGTGCAAACTCCCATCCTCCAGAGTGTTAGCTACTAGTAAAATTATATATAATATTTCAGGCTTGACGGGATCTCTCTGGTGTAAGCCATTCTTAAATTCCTGGGCGCACTGCTAGTCTAAACATTCACAGGACTCTTCAATGATGTCCTGGCTCTTACATCAGCAAAGTTGGAGCAGAAAACAATGGAAGGGCGTATGGGCCTGCTTTCAGAGGTAGAGTATCAGATAACCCAACTCAAAGGTCTTTCCAAAAAGGACATATAGCCTCGGCGCCTGTGGCTCAACGGGTTAAGGCGCCAGCCACGTACACCTGAGCTGGTGGGTTCGAATCCAGCCCGGGCCCATCAAACAACAACAGCTGCAACCAAAAACTGGCCAGGCGTTGTGGTGGGTGCCTGTAGTCCCAGCTACTTGGGAGGCGGAGGTAAGAGACTCGCTTGAGCCCAGGAATTGGAGGTTACTGTGAGCTGTGATGCCACAGCACTCATTCCAGGGTGACAGCTTGAGGCTCTGTCTCAAAAAATAAAATACATAAATAAACCAAAAAGGATATATACTTGAGTGGTGCCTGTGGCTCATTGAGTAGGGCGCTGGCCCCATATACCAAGGGTGGCCAGTTCAAATCCAGCCCCAGCAGAACTGCAAAACAAAAAAATAGCCGGGCGTTGTGGCAGGCACCTGTAGTCCCAGCTACTTGGGAGGCTGAGGCAAGAGAATCACCTAAGCCCAGGAGTTGGAGGTTTGCTGTGAGCTGTGTGACACCACGGCACTCTACCGTGAGACCGTCTCTACAAAAAAAAAAAAGAAAGGAAATATACTTGTTCATAGTAAGAGAAGTTCAGAGATAAAGCAGACTTCAGCTTGCCCTAGTGATGTCAAGAGCCCTGATTTTCAAATCTCTGCTCTGCAACCGACACCGACTTCTTCATTTTGAAACTGGTTCTCCTCCTGGCTGTTGAGTGGCTGCCAGAAACAACTGGAGTCTCTTTCCAAAGAGGGAGGAAGGACTTTCTTGGAAATCACAAGCAAATCTCTCCCCTCAAGGCTCTGCAACCAGAACTTGGTCACATTTCCATTTCTAAATCAATTTCTATGACTGAATACGGTGTTTTCAACTTGTAACAATTAGAATATTCTAGTAAAGTTGTGAAATATAAAAAAAATAAGAGATTACAAATGGCTGATATGTATGTACATTTATGTGAAGAGATACTTGACATCATTGGCCATTTGGGATATGCAACTCAAAGCTACAGTCCAAACCACTCATGGGCACAGGACGGCTATAATGAAAAAGATACACAGGGGAGGCGCCTGTGCCTCAGTGGGTAGGGCACCAGCCCCATATACCGAGGGTGGTGGGTTCGAACCAGCTCCAGCCAGCCAAAACAGCAATAACAACTGCAACAAAAACAACAACAACAAAAAGCTGGACATTGTGGTGGGCACCTGTAGTCCCAGCTCCTCGGGAGGCTGAGGCAAGAAAATTTCTTAAGTGCAGGAGTTGGAGGTTGCTATGAGCTGTGACTCTATGGCACTCTATCAAGGGTGACAAAATGAGACTCTGTCTCAAAAAAAAAAAAAAAAGACACGTAATAACAAGTGTTGACGGGCAAGGAGGTGGAGAAGTCAGAACACTCATGAACTGCTGATGCCAATATAGGATGGTGCCAGGCACCTTGACACCTCCTCAAAATGCTAAACATAGGATGGCGCCTGTGGCTCGGTGAGTAGGGTGACAGCCCCATATACCAAGGGTGGTGGGTTCAAACCCAGCCCCGGCCCCATTGCAACAAAAAAATAGCCAGGCATTGTGGCGGGCACCTGTAGTCCCAGTTACTCGGGAGGCGGAGGCAAGAGAATCGCCTAAACCCAAGAGCTGGAGGTTTCTGTAAGCTGAGAAGCCATGGCTCTCTACCAAGGGCAACAAACGGAGACTCTGTCTCTTAAAAAAAAAAAAAAAAAAGCTAAACATAGAATTACTATAATTTTTCCCTTTTATTTTCAGTTAACATGTAATAATTGCATGTAAGATATTATGTACAAAATAATTATATTTATGGAATATAGAATATTTCTTTTTTTTTTTTTTTGAGAGGGAGCCTCAAGCTGTCACCCTGGATAGAGTGCTTTGGCTTCACAGCTCACAGTAACGTCCAATTCCTGGGCTCAAGCGAGTCTCCTGCCTCCACCTCCCAAGTAGCTGGAACTATAGGCACCCACCACAACACCCAGCCATTTTTTGGTTGCAGCTGTCATTGTTGTTTGGCGGGCCCGGGCTGGATTTGAACCCGCCAGCTCAGGTGTATGTGGCTGGCGCCTTAGCCCGCTGAGCCACAGGCGCTGAGCCAGAATATAGAATATTTCAACATGTGTATACGATGTGTAATGAATGGTCAAACCAGGGTAATTTGCGTATCTGTTAATCTGTGACCCTGGGAAAATCACTTAGTGCATAGAGCTTCATGAAATTAGTAGCACTCTGGGAAAAACTCCTAACTCAAAAAATAATCCATCAGGCTGGGCACAATGGCTGACAGCTGTAATCTTAGCACTCTGAGGTGGATCACTTGAGCTCAGGAGTTCGAGACCAGCCTGAGCCAGAGCAAGACCCCCATCTCGGGCGGCGCCTATGGCTCAAAGGAGTAGGATGCCGGCCCCATATGCCAGAGATGACGGGTTCAAACCCAGCCCCAGCCAAAAACTGCAAAAATAAATAAATAAATAAGACCCCCGTCTCTACTAAAAACAGAAAAAAATAGGCTCAGCTCCTGTGGCTCAAGCAGCTAAGGCGCCAGCCACATACACCTGAGCTGACAGGTTCGAATCCAGCCCGAGCTCGCCAAAGAACAATGACAACTGCAACAAAAAAATAGCTGAGCATCGTAGTGGGCGCCTAAAGTTCCAGCTACTTGGGAGGCAGAGGCAGGGGAATCGCTTCAGCCCGGAAGTTGGAGGTTACTGTGAGCTAATGCAATGGCACTCTACCCAGGATAACAGCTTGAGGCTCCATCTCAAAAAAAAGAAAAAAAAGAAAAGAAAAAAATAGGCAGGCATTGTGGTGCACACCTGTAGTCCCATCTACTCTGGAGGCTGAGGCAAGAGGATCACTTGAGCACAAGAGTTTGAGGTTGCCATCAGCTGTGATGCTAGAGCACTCTACTCAGGGCAAAGAGGGAGATTCTGTCTCAAAAAAATAAATAAATAAAATTTTAAGGGCGGTGCCTATGGCTCAGTGCATAGGGCACCAGCCCCATATACTGAAGGTGGCGGGTTCAAGCCCAGCCCCGGCCAAACTGCAATAAAAAAATAGCCGGGCATTGTGGCAGGCGCCTATGGTCCCAGCTACTCAGGAGGCTGAGGCAGGAGAATTGCCTAAACCCAAGAGCTAGTGAGGCCACGGCACTCTACCAAAGGCGATAAAGTGAGACTTTGTAGCTAAAAAAAAAAACAAAAAAAATTTTTAGAACATAATAATCCATCAACGTTAAGGTTTTTAAAACCTTAAAATTGACCTTAAAATTGTCAAATACTGATAATGTGAAAGTGGTGAAAAAAAAAAAGGCAATGTGATTTCTAAAATTATCGTTGCCTGCCTATATCACTTTAAATTTTTGAGATAAATGAAAACACCCATGGGAAATCCTAACATTCTAAGCAAATCAGATGGGTGAAGCACTAATAAACAGGAAGGTGGATGCAGTGGAATTGGATTTCTTGGATTCTGATGAGAGCTGGTAGAGTAAGTGTTTTCCTGGCTTGCCAGCCACGTACACCTGTGCTGGCGGGTTCGAATCCAGCCTGGGCCCGCCAAACAACAATGACGGCTGCAACCAGAAAATGGCTGGGTGTTGTGGTGGGTGCCTATAGTTCCAGCTACTTGGGAGGTGGAGGCAGGAGACTCGCTTGAGTCCTGGAATTGGGGGTTGCTGCGAGCTGTGATGCCACAGCACTCTATCCAGGGTGACGGCTTGAGGCGCTGTCTCAAAAAAAAAAAAAGAAAGTGTTTTCCACTGTGCTGTTGATGTTCCAGAACAGGGTTAGTCAGTCTGAGATGTCAAAGAACTGGTAATCCACATGTAGGTAATGGGCATGAGGTAGGTAAGCTCACAGGGGTGTCCAACCTTTGGGCTTGTCTGAGTGATATTGGAAGAAGAGTTGTCTCGGGCTACATGTTAAATACACAAACACTATCAAAAAGCTGATGAGAAAAAGAAGAGTCCGTGCATAATTTCTGTGGTAGCAGCCACCACAGATAAGTAAAAAGTCCTCACATAATCTGTGTGCGACCTGTGGGCTTCAGGTTGGACACCCATGACTGCTAGAGTTATAGAAATAACCGTCGTGGAAACTTGGCCATCTGAAGTCTGAACTCTGAACAGTAGCAGAGAAGCTGAGAATTCTCCTTGATAATGAGCCCACGTTCCACATGCACCTGCAGGAATCAGCGTGGTAATGTCGGGGCCAGGACAGCACCGCATATGACAAGGGCCCAGGCTCTAATGGGAAAGGGAAGTCCCAGCAGGACCAGGACAGAGATGTTTCCCTGACCATTGTTTACTGTGCAGCCCCAGGGGCAAGACCCTGGAGTTCACACCGGAACACACTGCGTGTTATTTGTAATATCTGCTGTGTCTCAGCAAGACGTGCTGTGCTGACACACACGCTGGTTTTCATCATGGTTCCCGGCTCCTTATCTCCCACAGTCCTGGTAATAATGTTGGGGCGCGTTACACCTCGGGGAGGAGCGGCCGCAGACTCTCTGTAACCTTCTCCTGCCCTCCTTTTACCCGTCCTAGGCGGGACTTCACTCTGAATGGGAGACAAAAGACCCTCATTCCAGAGAGGATCAGCCCGGTGCCCTGCAGGAAGGGATGGCCCACACAAAGAGCAGAAAGACTGAAGGGACAGGCTGGCTTAGGTCATGTGACTGTGACCATTCACATCCCCTCACTGGTGGGAGTCATGCCTATGGAATGGAGGACGGGGCTGGAGAACTCCTACAGAGCTGGACACAGGGAGGCTGACAACAAAGTGAACAAGAACTCATCCACGTGCCCCAACTCCATGGGGACAGACGCTCCTGTGCTCAGGACCCTTGCAGACCCCACCCTATGTATTTCTTCATCTGACTGTTCATTTGTATCCTTTCAAATCCACTTTCTAGTAAACCAGCAAATGCAAGGAACTGTTTCCCTGAGTTCTATGAGCGGCTCTAGCCTATTAATCAAACCTAAAGAGGTGGTCACAGGAACTCCAACTTGAGGTTAGTGGGTCAGAAGTTCCAGAGGCTGCAACTTGTGGCTGGTGCAAAGGAGGGACCAGTCTTTTTTTTTTTTTTTCTTTTCTTTTTTTTTGAGAGTCTCATTCTGTTGCTCTGGGCAGAGTGCTATGGCATCATAGCTCACAGCAACCTTGAACTCTTCGGCTCGAGCAATCCTCTTGCTTCAGCTTCCCGAGTAGCTGGGACTACGGGCATGCACTACCATGCCCAGCTAATTTTTCTATTTTTAGTAGAGATGGGTTTTCACTCTTGCTCAGGCTGGTCTCGAACTTGTGAGCTCAAGCAATTCACCCACCTCAGTCTCCCAGAATGCTAGGATTATAGGCGTGAGCCACCTTCCCCGGCCTGAGGGGCCAGTCTCGGGGATTGAGCCCTCAGCTCATGGGACCTGACACTACCTATAAGTAATGTTGGAATTGAATTTGAGACACAATAGCCTGGTGCAGTGGCTCACGCCTGTAATCCTAGCACTCTGGGAGGCTGAGGCAGGTAGATTGCTTGAGCTCATGAGTTCAACACCAGCCTGAGCAAAGCAAGACCCTTGTCTCTACTAAAAATAGAAAAACTGAGGCAAGAGGATCGCTTGAGCCTAAAAGTTGGAGTTCACTGTGAGCTATGCCACGGCACTCTACCCAGGGCAACAGCTTGAGACTCTGTCTCAAAAAAAAAAAAAAAAAAATTTGAGACACAAGCAAGTGTCTGCTCTGTGGCATGTGGGGAAAACACCCACAGCTGGTCACAGAAGTCCTCTCTGCTGACCGTCATGGTGTGGAGTTCAGGGGAAAGCTCAAGTTCAGGGTGTTTTCCCGAAGCCTGGGCCATGCAACTTGACCCATTGTGTGGATCTGATTTTCCTCCATCAGCCCTTTTTTTTCCTTTGGAGGCCTGGTCCTGCTTCGTCACCCAGGCTGGGCGCAGTGGCACATCTGTGGTCTCAAGCGATGCTACTACCTCAGCCTCCCAAAGAGCCGGGACTAATTCTCCCCTTCTTTCTCTCACTCGCTGCTCTCTGCTCCCTTCTCTCTTCTGTTCTCATCTCTCCCCCCCACTCTCTTCCCTTTCTCAAATATAAAATAAACTTATACTTTTATACTCTCAAAAAAGAAAACCAAAAAGCTGGGACTACAGGCATAGGCCACCACACCTAGCTGGGTTTTTTTATATTTTTAATTTTTATAGAGTTGGGGTTGGGCTGTGTTTGAACACATTTGTTGAACTCCTGGCTTCAAGTGATCCTCCAGCCTCAGCCTCCTAAGTTGCTGGGGTTACAGGCATGGGCCACCACACCCGGCTCACTTAACCTTTTATGTTTTTAAAATGTCCCAGTTAAAACAAACAAAAATTATGTATAGGTTAAAAAGGTACATCTGAGAAGGCGATCTCTCCTATATTTACAATGAAGGTTGAACATTTTAGGAAGGTATTTTCTGCTCAATTTTGCTGTGGACCTAAAGCTGCCATGAAAAATAAAGTCCATTTTTAAAAGCGGCAGAGTTATCTAGAACTGGGCTTTCTAAGGTAAGTAAGGTTTGAGAAGCCAGAGGGAAGGAGAAAAATGTTTTTCCTGAACAAGGCCACACAGAGACACAAATCTCCTAGAATCCAGAGGGAGTAGCCAGAGGCCAGCAGAGGCTAGCAAGGGACCAGATGAGGTTTTGAATGTTAGAAGGCCATCATGTTTGAAGTAAGCTCTGAGACGACCTTACCACTCTGGTGTGCTCGCTGGTCTGCCCTGCTGAGGCCAACCTGGTGTCAGCAAGGGCCAGGGAGGAGTGACCAGAACGGGTAGGACCGGCCAGGTTCCATGGCTGAAAGAGCTGTGCAGAGGCTTGGTCCAGAGTCCACAGTGCCCAGCCCCATTCCAGGGAGACTGTGACACTCTTGGAGGCTGAGGTCCTACACCCAGGTTCCTGGTCAGCCCCTCAGGCAGAGGGGGAGCTCACTAGATCTTTTTTTTTTTTAAGACAGAGTCTTACTATGTCCCCCCAGAGTAAAGTGGTGTATAATCACAGCTCACAGCAACCTCAAACTCTTGGGCTTAAGCAATTCTCTTGCCTCAGCCTCCCAAGTAGCTGGGACTATAGGCACCCACCACAACACCCAGCTATTTTTTTGTTGTAGTTGTAATTGCTGTTGAGCAGGCCCAGGTTGGGTTCAAACCTGCCAGCCTCTGTGTATGTGGCCGACGTCCTAGACACTGAGCTACAGGTGCTGAGACTCACTAGATCTTAAAGAGCTGTCAGCAGCGCTGAGGGTTGCATTGCACACCCCCAAAAGACATGATGACATCCCAATCCCCAGTGCCTGTGAATATGACCTTATTTGGAAATAGGGTCTTTGAGATGTAATCGTGTTAAAATAAGGTCATTGGATGGACCTGTAATCCATGTGGCCGGTATCCTTATAAGAGGAGGGAAATTTGGACACAGAAAGGAGCACAGAGGCTCAGCGCCTATTGTCTAGTGGTTAGGGCACCAGCCACATATACCAGGGCTGGCAGGTTTGAACCGGCCCAAGGCTGCTAAACAACAATGACAACTACAACCAGAAAATAGCCGGGTGTGTGGCAGGCACCTGTAGTCCCAGCTACTCGGGAAGCTGAGGGAAGAGAATCACTGCAGCCCAAGAGTTTGAGGTTGCTGTGAGCTGTGACACCAAGGCACTCTACCAAGAGTGACATAATGAGAGTTTATCTCAAAAAAAAGGAGCACAGAAAAAAGATCGCCATGAAGTGATGGAGACAGAATTGAGTCACAGGTCTGCAAACTGGGCAACAAAGATGGACCTGGAGACCCTGCTGACCTCTTGATTTCTCATCTCTGGCCTCTGAGATAGGAAACTGGGGGTGGGGATCTGTCTGGGCAGAAGTGCGTCACTGGGATTGGCTGTGATTAAGTGTTGGGACGCAGAGGAAAGGATCCCCAAACCTGAAAGTCTGGCAACTCGGGCTTCATGCTGACAGGAAGTCTGGCATTCTCCCCACTGTGGTCCTCCCGTACCCTGGAGGGGTGAGAGGCACAGAAGCGGGACCCATCGGACCAGCCCTGCCATGATGGAAAACCCATGAGAGGTCTTAGGTTGGGGGTGTGGATTTGGATCAATTTCAAGTTTTAGAGTAGATTAAAGCAAAACCAGAGGCAGAAAAAGACAGTTCTATAAATTAATTCACTGTCAAAAGCAAAGGAAAATATGATAGCATCATTAACCAGGGTGGGGCAATTGCAAGTTGAGCTTAAGGACCTTGAAGATATTCCACAGCCATAATGTGGTAACTAATCAGATGTAGGGTAAGAGCAGAAGAATCCGAGATTCCCAGGTCCTGAAATTGTGAGGAGGTTAGTTCCCCTCCCAAAGAGACAAAAAAAATGGAGATGGGGGCTGGTTTTTAGAAGGAAGGAAACTAACCCCCATTTGAACCTGCTGATCAGCAACATGCCTAATCTACTGTTTTCTCCAGTTCGATTCGTATCCCGTGTATTTTATGAATTTCTCCATTTTTTTTTTTAATAATTTTATTGAATCATAATTATGTACATTGGTGCAATCACAGGGCACGATTCATATACATTCAGAACTATTTTGATCATACTGTTACAGATATCCTTCATGGCATTTCCTTGATCACTATATAAAGA
>CAUYON010005437.1:0-74739 GCA_963573935.1 Arctocebus calabarensis | reverse complement strand
CATTCCTCTGGAGCATTCTTCTTCCCCTTCTTGGATACCTATAACTCATATGTTTGAATGCTTCATAAGGTCCCATAATTCTGTCGGTGAACATTCTTCTTTTTCTCTCTTCTTTTCTGCCTCTTTAAGTATCTGAGTTATCTCAAGAGCTTTGTCCTCTACCTCCAAGATTCTTTCTTCTGCAAGGTCTACTCTGTTGCTGATACTTTCTATTGCATTTTTAAGTTCCCTAAGTGACTGCTTCAGTTCCTTCAGCTCTGCTATATCCTTTCTATATTCTTCGTATCATTCATCTCTTATTTGATTCTGTTTTTGGATTTCCTTTTGGTTATTTTTCACTTTATCAGTAGTTTTCTTCATGGTTTCCATCTTTTCCTTCATTGTTTTCATCATCTGTATTCTAAGTTCCCTTTCTGTCATTTCTAACATTTATTTATAGGTGGAATCCTCTTCATCTCCCTTGTGGGGGATGGGGGGGTTGCTCTGTACTGGTTTGTCATGATGCCAGGAGGTTTCTGCTGATTCTTCCTCATGAGTCATTTCTTTTATCTGTTTCCTTGACCTAATTTTCCTTTCACTTCCTTCTTCTCTTTAAGTTGCCATGCCTCTGGACTAGGGTTTCAATGAGTCCTTTTGGTACAGGACCAGAAGGATAAGAATATTGAAGAGAAAAAAGGGAAAAAAGAAAGGAAAAAAAAGAACAAAGAGGTAGAAGAAGGGGTGGGTAAAATGGAATATTGACAAAAAGAAGAGAGGCACAGAAAGAGGGAGACAGGAGCAATATAGGTGTATAGTAGGGTACTTTGACCCAACCTTAAAAACCCCAACCTCTGGAAGTGCCAGGTTACGTGGTTCCCTTGAGGTCAGCAGCTCTTTGCTAGGCTGATCGGACACAGTACCCACCTCCACCAAGTAGAGAGGAAAGGCAAAAATGCTATAAATCAAACCCAAACAAGCAAACAGAAAACTTTCTGGGATAAATTTAGGGGAAAAAACAAAATAATAGTGGTAGAAACACTAGCAAAAATGAAGTTCTAATTGTTGGAAAAGTCAACAATGCGAAATTGTATTTAAACTAGAAAACTGAAGAAAGAAAAGAAAGAAAGAAAAGAAAGAAAGAAAGAAAGAAAGAAAGAAAGAAAGAAAGAAAGAAAGAAAGAAAGAAAGAAAGAAAGAAAGAAGAAAAGTCTATAGGGAAAATGTTGAAATTTAAAAAAAAAGCAAAAAACAAAGCAGTATAAATATCTTTCTGGATATTATCTGGGCAACAGGTGATCTTTTGGGGTATGAGATGTTCATCACAATGCTGATACAGCTATCTGAGATGGAGACTTCAGGCCTCTGCTGATTTCTCAAACCCTGCCTGGTGAAGAGCCTAAATCTCTCCTCTGCCCACTGAAAAGGCACCTTAAACTGCTAACCTTGGCTAAGCAGAAGCTTTCCCAGAAAAGCACTTGTTGCTGGGATTACTCCTTAAGTGGCTATCCTCTAACCCAGTGTGCCAAAACTAGTCTCACTCCTTGCCCCTGAGAGCTAAGGCTATAAGGCATCTCAGTTCCTCTCTTTAGGCTGTTCAGTCGCTAGATTACTTGCTCCTACCTGATCCTTGCTCTATGACCCTGAGGGCAGAGCTTATCAGGGCATTTCTCCCACAATGGCTCCTCACGGCCCATAGCCAAACACTATTAGCTCTGTCTAGCTCAGCAGCTCAGTCTTGGGCCCTAGACAACTTTTTTTTTTTTTTGTAGAGACAGAGTCTCACTGTATCACCCTCTATAGAGTGCCGTGGTGTCACACAGCTGGTTGAGCCCAGCTCAACCTCCAATCCTGGGCTTAGGTGATTCTCTTGCCTCAGCCTCCTGAGTAGCTGGGACCACAGGCACCTGCCACAATAATTGGCTGTTTTTGTTGCAGTTCAGCTGGGGCTGAGTTTGAACCCACCACCCTTCATATATGAGGCTGGCACCCTGCTGACTGAGCCATAGGCACCGCCCCTAGACAACTCTTAAAGTTCTCTGTACTCTTGCCCAAGTTCTCCCAGGTAGTTCAACTGAATGCCAAGTCCCAAAAACCCAAACAGCTCACAGATAAGGCTTTTCCAATTTGTAATCTCACTGCTGCTGTACTTACAGCTGCTGGTGGGATTAGACCTAATGAACACACGCACTTGCCAGTTCTCCATGCTTTTGTCCTCCTTATGGGGTCTAGAAGTCTCACGCTAACTCCCTGGGTCCCCAAAAGGATGTTTCTGGGCAGATCCCACCAGCCAGAGATGCCTGGTGTCTTCTCTCCCCAGACTCACCATGCCCAGTTGCAAGGAAGCTGTTACTTGGTAGCCATCTTGCTCCTCCTCCAGTACTTTTTTTTTAATAGAGATAAAATACACAAAGCATAAAGTTTACCATTTTAACCACTAAGTGTGCATTTTTATACTATTGAGTACATTCACATAGTTGTGTAACACATCTCCTCATGTTGCCTGGCTATTTTTTGTTATTGTTGCAGTTTGGCTGGGGCCAAGTTTGAACTCTCCACCCTTAGTATATGGGGCCGGCACCCTACCCACTGAGCCACAGGAGCTGCCCCTGGTTAGTTTTTCTATTTCTAGTAGAGACATGGTCTCGCTCTGGCTCAGACTGGTCCTTAACTCCTGAGCTCAGGTAATCCACCCATCAGAGCCTCCCAGAGTGCTGGGATTACAGGAGTGACCAACCAGCCTCTGATAGATTTTTTAATATTAAAGTGGGACAAGTGATTCTAAGTGTTACATTGAATATTCCACAGCGCTAATGCATAAGGTACCCAGTGTCTGACCCAGGAAGAGACTTCAACCAATGTTATTGAATAAAAAAACCATTCTCGCTCATGCAAACACCATTGAAAACCAATTGCCCCCTGGTGCAGCACACCATATTAAATCAATGTGTGTAATTTTAGGCAGTAAGCCTCTTGGAAGAGGTCTGAAGGATGATGGCATCACATGGATATGTCTTGACAGTCAAGTGAGGAATAGATTCAAAGACTTATAGGAGGGCAGAGCTACATAAATGTTGACCTTAGAATAAGTATTCAGAAAGGAAGGATTGAAAGAAGTACAAGTCAGTACTCCAAATGCTTCAAGAAGAGGTGTGGAGACAATTTTCCTATTCTGTTATGTTGCAGAGTCATATCTCAACAGCATGAAGTAGTGGAAAGAACACTGACTTTGCAATCAAAGATGTAAAATCCCTTCAATCATTGTATTAGCTAAGTGATATTGAAAACTAGTTTTATATTACTAAGCTTCTGTGTTTTCATTTGGAAAAAAAAAACAAGAAAGTACTTAAACGACTAAGTTACCAATAGATTTTTAAATTTACCTAGAATATAATAAATACTCGAAAATATTTGCCCCATTTCCTCCTCTTCATTTCGCTCCTATGGTAATACCTAAATTCTTTAACTTTTAAAGCATTTATCTTTTGTCATTAAAAATTCAGAATATGAACTCCTACAACAAGGATCAACTCTTATCATCACTTATAACTACAATCTTGGGTGAGCAGTTTAGTCACCCTTTATTTCAAGAATTGCAGGAATTCGTTGTTTATAAAAGAGTAGCTACTTAACAGCATTGCAATAAAAAGTAAATGGAAAAATATAGGAAATGTCTAGGTGGATGGCTTATAGCAAGTGCTCAGTAAACCCAGTCCAGCCCCTGTCCACCTGCACTCCTTGTTGACAGACCTCTCCTGGGCAGTGTACTATTCTCACTCTCTGGGTTACCTGGATTTGGCCAGTTCCTTTTTCCTGAGACAAAAGTCTTTGTTTGTCTCTGTGAATTGCTTTCTTTCCTATTTAGCTGGAATTATATGTACTAGAGATACTTCCACTGGGTTTTCCTTCACAATAAATGTTTAAGACAGGTAGTTACCTGCGCTTTTGATAAATGAAGCTAAATGGAATGTTGGTATTAAAATCTAAACAACTCACCCCAGACTAAGCTTTGAACATTTGGAATTTGTGGCCACATCATGCTATGAAGTAATTTAAATTTTCGTCTCAGTTACTTTTCATTCTTCTTGTCAATGGGGAAAAATGAATAGTTTATAGGAGTGCAACTTTTACCTATTTCATAATAACAGGGCTATCAAATGGCTATTTTCTCATTCCTTTTTCTTTTTCTTTTCTTTCTTTTTTTTTTTTTTTTTTTTGAGACAAAGCCTCAAGCTGTCACCCTGGATAGAGTGCTGTCGCATCACAGCTCACAGCAACCTCCAGTTCCTGGGCTCAAGCGAGTCTCCTGCCTCCGCCTCCCAAGTAGCTGGGACTACAGGTGCCCGCCACAATGCCCGGCCATTTTTTTCTTACATCCGTCATTGTTTGGTGAACCGGGCTGGATTTGAACCTGCCAGCTCAGGTGTACGTGGCTGGCGCCTTAGCCCGTTGAGCCACAGGCGCCAAGCCTCTCATTCCTTTTTCAAAGCTTTCAGTGTCTTACTTATCTCACTTAATTCTTTTAACACTCTTGAGGGCTCATAAGTAGGAATTACTACAGATAAGGAAATTGAGACCAGGGAGGACAAAGGAAATTCCATGAGATTAGAGAATTATTAAGTGACAATTCTTGGGCTGAATTGGGCCCTCATTTGCCAAGGATAGTTCTAGTTTACTCATGTTTCTTCAGTATAATTATGGAATGATCCCTCTCCTCTCTCAAGAAAGAATTTGTTTCTGTGGTCACCCTAGCTAGAAAATTCATTGCCTGAGTCCCAGTCCCATGCCCCTTCCACTGTAGCAAACTGGCTTTAGATATATCTGCTCCTTCAGGACATTAACATCCCGTCTAGGTCACGATCACTTCTGCCACAGGGCAGCAGAGGGGAGGCAAACCACAGGTGTGATCAGCGCCACCTCTGCATTGAAATATCTGTTTCCTGGTCAGCTTCCTGTAGGGCAAAAGCTTCTTTTCAAATTACCATCAGGAGCATTAATTTCTCAGACATCATGCTGAATAATGCCCTGAAGTTTCACTTCTTTTTTTTTTCTATCACTATTTCTCCCCACAGCCACAGTCTAGAAAAGTCTAAATCATTACTGTAATTACATAAAAAGACCAAAGAACTTGGCATTAATTCCTACTTACTAGACAGTTTAATAGTTCAACTGAATTCCATTACATCTGGTTTCATTATGAATAAATATCAACATTTTTTATCAAGTTTTCATTTTGTCTTTATGTTTCCTTTAATATTTGGATTTAAATTTAAACCATTTCTTCCTTCTGAGCACAGCACACCCCGCTGATCCATTAGCCTGAAGGTTGCAAGTTACATGTGAGGTCAGTATGGGTCTTATGATCATCAGGCTTGTTAACACAAACAGCAGGTAACTGGCAGTGTGAATTGGAGCCCAGTACACCAGTCTCTAGTTTAAATACTAAGATGTAGCTACTTGATACAAAACCTTTTGCATGGAGCACAGTGATAGCTGTTCATGGCTTTTTGAAATGGTGGTGATAGTTGTTTTACAAAGCACAACAGCTTTATGATATAAACAGGCCAGGCATTGCCAAAAGTCTTTCCATGTAGAAATGAGGCTCATTCCCTTCGATTTGCTCACTCTGTTTTTTTTTCCTTTTTTTTTTTCTACCACCGCTTTTCCTAAAGTTCCTCTGTCCACTGAGACTTTTCACTATTTCTTCTAATAGTATTATCTTTCCACCCTCATGTCACCCATAAGCCTTAGTCGACTGGGACTCAAAAATTCCCCTTTCATGCAGGCCTTCTTGTAGATGATTTCCTAGTATGGCCAGGAATCCCAAAGAGGATCTGGCCACTTACCGGTGACAGGTCCAGCTGAGGGTGCATAAACCCCAGTCTTGTTGAGCACATGGCCAGATGGTCTACCCGGATTCAGGTCTCTCTTGGAACTGGGACATCAGTGGAACAGAGAAGACATGACCTCCTGCCTCACAAAGCTTCCAGCCTCCTTAAGTGAGCAAGCACTAAGAAAATAAGTTTAAATGTGTGCTGGGATTCACCTGTTCTTATGAACTAGCACAATGGGATGCCCTGCAATTCTTAGAGTTAGGAAAACTTGATTGTTCGAGGAAATAGCAGGGATACAAATAGAAATAAGGAGTCAAAAAAGACAAGTCAAGGTTACAAAAACCCTTAGAGAAGTGATTGTGACAATGAGACACACTAGCTCTCTCTCATTCAAGTCTGGCACATATCAGAATTGTCTTCCTTTCAGCCCTTGATGTTTGCCACTCAGCCTCATTTCAGGGCTGCTAACATGGCCCTATACCACAGATCCTGCTACTAATACTGCTTCCCTGAGGAATACACCACAGTTCTGGTGTTTTTCTGGATTCTACATTTGTTCAAATAAATAAGGTATAAGTAATGTAAGAGACAACACTCAAATGTGAGCTGTGAAAATATTCTGTGTATCCGGAGCCCTGAGAAGGACAGGGAAGAGGAGGATGGTGAAGCCCAGGAGGAAGGCCTGTCCTCCGGGACAGGCTCTAGCAGGACCTGGGAAGCAGGCCTATTGGACAGCCCCAAGCTGAGCTGCAGAGTCAGCACCAATGGCCATCGGGGCCATCAGCCAGGACAGAGTCTCTATGATCACAGACAAGGAACTCAGGAATGAAAGAGTCAAGGAAGGTTTCAACAGGAATTCTGAAAAAGAGCAGAAAGGCCTGTGGGGATGGAAAAAGTGATGTGCCAGGGACCCAGACTTAGGCATGCCCAACCCAAATGCAGTCCACATGCCACGCCCCTGCCGGGCCATGTGAGCTGGTCAGGAATGCGTACAGAGCCTTCACATATGAACTAAGATGGTAAACTTAACATTTGGAGACAGCGCACATGCAGCATCCATCTTGGAGCTTGGTAGTGTGCAGTAAAAAATACATATCAGCATTTGTTAGAAGACCACACTGGGCTTAAGGGCCATTCAGTCAGGGAAGGGTAGAGACAGTAGAAAGCACAAATAACACAAAGCAAACACAGTCTGGAGTTAGGAGGGTAGCAGGCTGGGAAGACTGAAAAGACCTATTCATCAGGGCTTTCTTCTCCCTGAAAAGGTAAAGAGCAGAGGGCTGGCCCTGGGGAGCAGGACTCAGGCCGGAGCAGCACCAGGGACAGAGTATGCCCAGCAGTAGCACAAGGCTTCCTTGACATGGTGACAGTGAATTCTGCCAATCTGGCAGCCTGGATTCTGCGGCCACTGCAGTGCTCATGACTGGTGACTTACCCTCTGCTGTAGGCACCAGCTGGTCTGAGGAGACAAGGCAGTAATTAGAATAATTAGGACAAATCATGGCAATGAATTAATGAATCACCAGTCTCCCCCTGAGCACCATGGTGGAGTTCAACAAAGAATGTAACTCCTGGAAATGCCACAGATAATAAACATTCCTGAATTTTTGTGGCACTGTCTGTTTCCAGGGGACAGTTCATTAGGAGGAAAACAACTTTCCCTGTTCCAGATTTGGCTGATCTGGCCAATTTGGACACTTGCTTAACTGATTTTTTATTAAGATAAGATCCTGGGGGTTAGATGGTATGACAGCATGAAGGCATTACAAAGGCAATTATTGCAGCTGAACTACAAACAAATGTTCTTTTTCTCAAAAGAAAGAGAAAAAGAAAAAAAAAACACTGCAGTGTTCATTTTCTTTCACTCTGGTTCATGAACTACAGTCAAGACGCCGATATTTTAGTACACACACATTCTGATGTGGGGCCTTATTTCATTCACAGGAATCAGTGGGTACAAAGCACTGAGGGTTTAGAACTCATGCCTATGATGAAGACTGTGCTCAGCATGCTGCATAAAGCTCTTTTCTGTTTAATGCAATAATCATATAAAGTAGATATTATTATCTCTAGATTAAGTAAGAGAAAATTGAGCATAGAATTGATTATGTACCTTGCCCATGACAAACAAGACAAGACTCTAGTCGAAAGGTCCAATTCCACAGTCTCCACCCTTTGATTTGACTCTTTCTGTGTCTATGTCTAGCTTTCTCTTCTTAAGAATTGCTCTTCTGCTCTGGGGCCCTTGCTTGAAAAATTAAATCTGAGTGGTTATGAAGTTGGGTGTAGGGTAAAACCTGCAGGACTCTGCACTTAGATGATCGTGCAAAACCTCCACTGTGTTGTAGTGTCTCTGGAATTCTACTCTTCCTGCCCTCCGGATTTGGGGAAGTCAAGACATTCTGAGTTGCAAGTGTTCAATCCAGAAAGTTAATTCTGAAGGAACAAAAAAGAAATGCCATATCTTCCAGGTGTGTAGCTGTCATCCATAATATTCTAGATCAGCTTCTATAAATACCATCAACACTGGAAGTCCAGTATAGAAAAAAAAAACTTCTAGAGGGCATCAGGTTGGTACAACCTTTACTTTCCACAGCTAGTACTAGACGTTGGCCAGGTGGTGATAAGGCCATCTACGGGGTACTAAAGAAGGCTGACACAGATTACATCTCCTCTGAGGAAGATGAGCCCATGCTCTGTGATCCAGCCAACACAGGTGTGTGAAAAACAAGCTTAAAAAATAACTTCATGTTCCTAATGACTTTGGAGATTGGATGATGGGCACGTGTGTGTTCTTCTTGTCTTTCAGGCAAGAAAAACTAGTATTTTCTCACTGAAATCCCTAAGAAAATCTTAAGATAATCATGTATTCCTATGATGAAGAAAAAAAAAAGATAAACTGAGTCCTATGGAGATTAAGCTATGTCAAGGCCACAGTCAAAAGCTGGCAGAACTGTCTTTAATGAAAGCATTTCAGGCATCTGAAAATGACTGACCTTAATTGTGTGTGTACAAGAGGTCAGACAAGTTCATAAACTCATCCTAGCAAAAGTGCTTTGGAGGGTGGACTAGACACTGGCATGCCCAAGGGGTGTACCTCAAAGGTAAGAGGACAGAAATTCAGCCATAAACTAGGTAACACGTTTTCTAGGATGAGCTCACAAGCTTCATTGTCCAACTTCATATGTTTGTGTAAACACACACACACACACACACACCCCTGTATTACGAATGTTTATATATAAATACACATGTATCTACTTTGAAGAGTGGAATGGTTTCTGTGCTTTTACAATCACCCTACATGATTACATTTAGATGCATGAGGTCACCTCCCAACTACCTTCTTGAAATAATGGAATTTTAAAACTCTAAGGCAAAACACGCACACACACAGTAAGAAGGCAGGTCTATAGATCATGTTGGGCAAATTCCTGATTCACACAGGACCCGTAGAAAGCTCAGCCCATCGCTGAGTCTAAGCCAGATGGCTGGTGGCGGGTTGGGGGGCTCTGATCCAGGCATGGTATCTGTCCTGCTGCCCCATAGTTAGCAAAGCATTCATACACCAGGTGTGTGAGCGCAGGCACGCGCACACACACATCCCAAATGAAAGAAAAGCTACTGTGCACTCCAGACTACATTTCCTTTACTGAAATCACTGTTTCTCCTCCTGCAACGCCTAGGTATTCACTCTCATTAGCATTCTCACCCTCGCCAGGGAAAGAAAAGATGATTAGAAACAAAAGTGGAGGTGAAGCTGGGGAAACCCCCACTCCTGCCCGCAGCTTTGAAAGCCTATTTGGATTTCTTTGGCTTTATTTACATATTCCCCTGTGCTCCTTGTTAGGGAAAGCATTTACTGCATGCCTATTGTTGATTTTAATGAAGACCCTGCCACTCCAGCGCAGGGCAGGCCACCTGGCGCCAGAGACAGAAGGAGAGCGCCTCCTACCCAGCCTTCCGCTACCCGCTCCTTTCTTCTGCTTTCAGAAGGAAAAAAGAAGTCAGCGTGGAATTCAATGCCAATTCAGCCAAACACCAAGAAAGCCATGAAATAATAGCTGCCTCAGGAAGACGGGACAAAGGGCGGTCGGTCCACGGGAGGTCCCCAAGGCGCGGGCGCTCTGAGCCGCAGCCACGTGCGCAGCGCTGGAGCGCGCCGACACTCGGAGGATCAGACGTGCTCCGCGCCAGGCGCCTGTCCCCCCCGCTCCTGCCTTTCTTCTGAGTTTGTGGAGTCTGGGCTTCTGTTCCTGGCGCGATGCTGGCTCTGAATTGCTGCCTGAGGATGGGGGATGCTAACAACCCCACCCCCACCCTCACCCCACCCCCCGCGCCCCAGAGATGGCAGCACTGTTCCAGCCTTTGGTTAACTTGGGGGGGTTCCCTTCCGCAGGAAGTGGATAAGCTGGATTGCCACACAGACGCAGTGACCCTCTCAGTGCTGGAAGATCTCCTAGACCAGGATCAAGGGGCCCAACAGAACTGGGAGGAGTCACCACAGCCAGGGTCGTGCTAGGCCACCCGAAGCCCCACCCTTGGCGCTCAGTTTGTGCCCGTCTTTAATGACTATTTGGTCTAAGCAGAGTTCTTTCATAGAAAACTCATTTTGTTTGCTGAACAAGCGCAAACTACTCTAAATGAAGCAGCTGGAAGTTGAACAGGGTCCTGGAAGAATGCAAGAGCCTTAAGAAGCCCTTAGAATTGTGCCGAAATGCAGAAGTTGTTCACAGGATGTGAGATATCCTCTCTTTCTTCATTTTATATTATACTTAACCTAACGTTTGGAAAACAATCCTTTCAGACACAACTCTTGATCATTTAGTGTCACTGAAGCTGCCACCCCCAACCCCCCAAAGCCATTCTTTGGCCAACCTTATGTAAAATACCAAGCCACCAACCGCCTTCCCTGATATACCTTTCCTTTTCTAGTACTTACTACTATCGGACATTATATTAAGTATTTATTTGCTTATTTGTTTATGTGTTTATTGTAAGTTTTTCATGCACACTCCCTGGGGTCAGGATCTTAGCACTTGAAATAACACCCGTTCTCTATTAAATATTTGTTGAATATATATCTGGATTTTCCAGAATTTGACTGGAAATTCTGAAAGTCTGAACAGTAAGATGAATGTTCCCTTGCCACTCTCAAAGGGTTATTTTTCCGAGGTTAGGGGGGAATGATGCTTGTGGGCTGCACCTGTGGCTCAAAGGAGTAGGGCACCGGCCCCATATGCCAGAGGTGGTGACTTCAAACCCAACCCTGGCAAAAAAACTGCAACAACAACAAAAAAAGTGATACTTGTTATTTCCAAAGAATGCAAATTCTACATGTTTTGCTGACCTAAAAAATAATCACTCTCTTCATAAAAATTTTAAAAACACAAGGAGAACCTCAGCATGCCATTCAGAATAAGGGCTGATGAGTGCAGAGTAGCGGAGGATGGCTGGCTGCTGCCCATTGGCCTGAGCTGGGAATGACCCAGGAGCACCTGAGGTGCCCCCAGGTGAACCAATGAGCCAAGCAGAGGAGGTTGGGAGCTCTGTAATTAGCAACAGACAGCAGGTGACCTCAGAATTTAGCCTCCTAAAAGCTTTGACTGCATCCAAGTAGTCTGACAATTTGAACAAGTGTGAATTGCTGGATTATTAATGCAATTGTTCACAAAAGTCTGGGTACTCTTAAGAGATTTCTACCCCCTCTAAAGCATGCTGCTGCCCTTTCCCTCTGGAGGGGCATTGTGTCAAGGAAACAGGCCAGACTTGGGCTTCAGAGCTGTATTGAATCCCGGTTCAACTCTTCTATGCCTTAATTCTACATATTTCTGGATGAGGCATAGCTCCCTGGTAAGAGTTTGTGATATTTGGAACTGTTTGTAAGGCATTCAGCATAGTACAGAGAATAAAGCATTGTTGTTTTCTACCACTATTACTATAGCTGATAAAGAATTAAAAGGTGTAATACATATGTTAATTTCAGCCAACATGAAGAGGCATTCTGCATGACTACACTACAACATAAACCGAGGATGAAACATAAACCTGAAAATTGTATCTTTAAAGACATAACTGAGATAGACGGCAGTGCCCACAACATACAAGGGAAGGGAAAAAATATTCTTTATTTCAGTTCTTCTTTCCTTTCACTTTTCAAGTTGATGGAAGAAGTCCCTTTCCTTTTTCTTATAATTCAACTCACAAATATTTATAATAGTTTTAATATATGGCCAAAGTCTTTAAAATATTCCAAATTTCTTTCCAATACATTTTAAATAACAAAAATAAACCCAAGTAGAAAGTTTTTACTTCTAATTTAAGTTTTAGATGGCAGCCTGGATCACAAGGTATAACTCACAATCCTTCCCTAGTACTTTTTCCTTCTCTGTAGAAGGCAATATGTTTCCTTTTCTGTAGAAGGTTAGAATCTTGGGATCTAAAGAACAAAATTTCCAGAACTGTCACTTACAAGCTAAGTGATTTTGGCCTAACTGTAAAATGGTTCTAATAACCCCAATCTCTTGGGGATACTATAAAGATGATGTTAAAATATGCATATAAAAGCTATGTCATAGAACTTGACACATCCCTAAGCATTCAAAAGATGTTTTTTATTATGTTTATCATTGGATGTCATAAAGCAGATGTTGAAAAAAGGGCACATCTTTAAAAATCCGGATAGAAAGCAGGACTGGTTTTTGGACCATAATATGGACCTTTGATTCATACCATTTGAGTAAAATACCATTTGTTATAAATACTATTAAACTTCTCAAAGTTGATTTTCAAAGAATTAAAGCAGAGTAGTATCCACATAATAATAAATATCTGGACAGAAAAGAAACTAGGAATGATGTATACAAATGTTCTCAAACATAAGAGTTGCCATTTACTGAAAATAATATTGTACTGCTTTAGTGTACAAAGTCATAATTATTTTCATGTCTTAGTTCTAATCATATAACAATCATCAAATTGAAGATGTGTCTACACAAAATACAAATTTCTTTTAAAAAATTCAAAAATTTATTTTATTTTGTTTTTGTAGAGACAGAGGCTTACTTTATCACCCTCGGTAGAGTGCTGTGGCATCACACAGGTCACAGTAACCTCCAACTCCTGGTCTTAGGCAATTCTCTTGCCTCAGCCTCCTGAGTAGCTGGGACTACAGGTGCCCACCACAGCACCTGGCTATTTTGTTGTTGCAGTTTGGCTGGGGCTGGGTTTGAACCTGCCACCCTTGGTATATGGGGCCAACACCCTACCCACTGAGCCACAGCCACAGCCAAAAATTTAATTTAATAACTGAAAGATTGATACTTAGTTAAAGAAAGATCCAGGGATATGAAATCAAATTTGGGTTGAGGGCAGAAAATTTTTCAGTGCCTTCACTCCCATTTCCAGGATTGTCTTAGAATCACAAAAGGTTGGAATTAGTAGTGCACTCAGGGAATATATAGCATAGAACTTGCACTGTGGAAGCCTACAGACTTGGCTCCAGGACAAGCTCTGTGCAAATTACCTAATATTATTCAGTTTCAATTTTCCCAACCCTAAGATGATGCTAACACCACCAACCTCACAGGATTGTTAGGGAGATTAAATGAAAAAATGATTATAAATCCCTCTCCATAGTGGAAGAACTAAGACCAGAACCTCAATCTCTTGATCCCATCTCCCCCTCTTTCTCTTTCTCTCTTTCTCACTGGACTCTAGCTAATATATCCTATTTTCTATTGCTAATAAAAATACTTTAGTTCCAAGCAGGTTTCCCAAACATTTGCATAACTAAAACAATTCTCTGATGTGGCCCTTTCACCATAAAGAGAAAATAAATCCTAAAGATAAATAACCCCCACCACTTCCACCACCTCTAGGCACTGCCAAATGACAGAACTTCTACAAATACCTGGTGTAGCCCCATTGAACTCCTCATGCATTTTATCTTAAAATCAGTAGCAAATATAGATATATAATATATATCTTGTCATGCAACACTTATTGATACTAGTTAAACAGAAATTCATTCAGTAATACGTATCATATTTATTGACAGTCATATTGTATTGTTTATTCTATATAAAGGGGAGAGAGAATATGTCTGTACTATTGGTTCTGGTGTGAGTCACCATCTACTGGAGCAAATAAGAGAGGCAGAGGGACAGTAGCAATTCAAAGCAGAAAACAATTGTTATAGCAGAGATTAAGAAGTCGTCAATGTTCCGAGAAGAAAGAAATTACCTTGTTTGGAAAAACCAGAAAATCTTCAATATAGGGGTATTTGGATTAAATGTTGAAGCACTGAATAAATTTACAGACAATTTGATAGAAAATGGGGAAGAATAGTCCAAATGAAATATCTAACAAAATCAATGTCATAAAGACTGGAAGACATAAAATGAACAGTATATACCAAATTAGCTTACCAGTTACTAGTAATTTTTTTTAAATGAGAGAACAGTTTTTAATAAAACACATTTAATTTCCCATATGAATACTCAAAAGCTATTCCAACACCTCATGCAGAAATGATTTCATTTATTTATTAGGATCCACTAAAGAAAGGCAAATGTCGATTTCCCTACATTTCTCAGTAAACAACTAACAGCAGTGAGACCAAGTGACTCTCCTAAAATCACCAGTTCTGGTTTCATTCTAATAATTCACTGATTTAATTCAAATAAAACACAGAACATAGTGGGTGCTCTAAGAGAGAGAGGCTATTGGTGTCAATAGAAGTGGCTAACCCAAGAAATGGGAAATTAAAAATTCTTCTTAAGGCTGACCTCTGACCCTAAATATAAATATATATTTGAATCTAAGGTAAATTTCACGGCCTAATTGAAGTACTTTATTAATTTAAAGCCTCTATTAAATAAAATTGGCCCTAAGGCTGCATTGCCCACTGAAAAAGTAGCTAAAATCAGTATTGGGAGTAAATTTCTCTTCTGTTAAGATTCCACCTCCTTCTAGAGGAAGACATAGGCAGGTAAACCATACTAGAATGAAATCAAGAACTAAAATAAGGTTGCTTTTCTGGAAGAGATGGGTGGAATCGTCATGGGCTTGATGTCATGTTATGTGTCCTCCCATTGAAAGTTTTGAAATAAACAAAAATCAAGAAACATAAAATCTGATGGAACAGAAACAAATGAAGCCCTCCCAGCAACACCAATAACTCCAAGTTGAAAATTGCACAGGTGAATCAGAAGGACGCCATCAACTGTGTTTCTTGGAAGCAAAAAATGGATAACAACACAGCCTGTCTCAAAACTTTCATAGTGACTCATGTACATGACTCACTGAACTTTGCTTTGCCACTTTAATCTGCTGTGACCAGGGGCATGGCTAGATGCTTTCCCTTGTAGCATTCCCAAAATTCTAACTGTCACCAGTTAGAATTCTTACCCATCATTTGCGATTAGGGAATACGTTACTGTTTTTATTAGATGTGTGGCAAACAATGCTTACAATCAATCACCATTTTGTGAATACTATTAACTCATTTTTACTTTGTGGTCGATGGAATCTACTTTGAAGGGCTGCAAAACTAGCAAAATGCCATGAATCATTGTATAGAATGGAGTGAGACTTTATATATTCTCAGCACTGCACACACAAGGCACTGAATGAACAGACACACTAGATGAGTTCTTCCAGATTTGAATACTTGACGATCCACAAAAGTATGCAACTGCTCCTCAGTTTTCCCTGAACAGAGATTAAATTAGTAGGTATTGTAAATAACACTTTGCAGAGCAAAACTAGGCTGAACAAATACTTACCTTTGGAAACAGAGATGAGAGATAATGAAATGAAATGCAGCGTGGAAAAATGCTCAGAAACATAGCCAAGGAGGCTATAAAACAGCAAATCCGCAAGGTCTATAATGCATTAAGGAAAATGAAAGGAAATCATGAGACCGTTTGTGTATATTGGCCTAAAGAATAGGGACGGTGGAGTTCTTCTATGCTTGCTCTTGCAGAACTTAGAATCATGCAGCATAGGAAGCACAGAGCTGATGTTAAAGAAAGAAATTTGGACACTTTCTTTTATGATCAGTTCCTGGCAGCAATCTCCTAGCATCAGTTTTCTCATCTACAGGGGCCACAATGCAACCCCTACCTTCTGAGTTTCTGTGGGAATGTGATTTATGCAAGGCTGCTTTGTAAATTGTAAATTGTGATCTGAATGTAAGTTATTAAAATTATTATGTTATTTTATAACAATACCATTTTGCTATGATACTCCAAAATTTTCATTTTTCAGATATGAAATTAAACTCAATGAGATTAGAGTCATAAAAAAATAATAATTACACTTTAATGATTGCTCAATGAACATCGGGCACTCTGTTTCCTTGTCTTTATTTAATCTTTATGATGATTAACCCACAAAGTGGATTATTTTATCTACAAGTGAAGAAACTGAGGCTGTAAGGAGTGACATAAATTCCCCCAAATCATAAAAGGCACGGTAGGATTTAAATTTAAATCCAGGCACATCTATTATAAGGTTTATACTACTGATTTTTATATTTCAATGTAGTAACATCATAATTAAGTGTCTTACTACAAAGGGGACTATACTAGCTAGTGGTAAGGGTGAGGGATATATGTAATAGTGTTCAATGTGTTCCTCTAATATGGACAAAAAAAAATCTCACTGACTAGCATCCCTCAGAGCTAAGGAATACCTAGAAGTTATGGAAAAGTAGTTGAAGTCAGGAGTCTGACAGCAGGTTAAAACCAAAGTCCTTAGAACACCAGATGTCAAAATTTAAGAAAAAAAGTAATTTCTGTCATCAAAAACAAAACAGATGTTAAGTCATAAATTTAGAGGAAAAATATTCTTTCAAGAATTAAGATAATGAAATAATTGTAATGAAAATGCTAAAAGATTGAGTGGAATGTGTAGCCACCATGAGTGAAGAAATGGGAAACATTAGAGAGATGGAAAGAATAAAAAAGAACAAAAGAAGATATTTTAAAGTGAAAAATTACAGTAGGTGAGAAATTCATTAGGTGAGTTAGCCTAACAAAGGATTATATGGAGCAGGGGAAGCTCATGAACTTGGAAACACATGTATAAAAAACACCAAAAGTGAAACACAAAGATAAAAATGAGTGAAATGAGGCTCAGAGCCTGTAGCACAGTGGTTACGGCATCAGCCACCTACACTGGGGCTAGTGGATTCAAACCCAGCATGGGCCAGCTAAACAACAATGACAACTGCAACAAAAAATAGCCAGGCATTGTGGCAGGCATCTGTAGTTGCAGCTAGTTGGCAGTTTGAAGCAAAAGATTCACTTAAGCCAAAGAGTTTAAAGTTGCTGTGAGCTGTAACACTATGGCACTCTACCAAGGGTGAGACTCTGTCTCAAAAAAAAAATAATAATAATGAAATGAAATAAGTCGAACACTGGAGATTCAAGATAGAACATGAAATGACTAACAGGAATACTTAAGAGTTACAGAGGTAGAGTGGGGAGGAAATGAGGCAGAGGAAATATCTGAAGAGACAATAACCAGGAACTTTTCAAGCTAGACACATGAAAAATGATGGATTAGGCAGCTCTAACCTGTTGCCTACCCACAAAATCATTGAAAACAGGCAGAAATTATTAAAATTAACTTTGTAGAACTCAAGAAAATGGTGAAGGGGTTACAATAACCAAATAAATGCTGAATTAAAAGGGCCCTTTAGAATGACAGAAAAGTCCTCCCCCAACCTTTGAACAGTCTAGGTCTTGACCTCCCACAATCTTTGAACAGTCTTGATCTTGACCTTCCACAATCTTTGAACAGTCCTTTATTTCATGTTTTATTCTTATTTTATTTTTATTATTTTTTTATTGTCTTTATTATTAAATCATACCTGTGTACAATAGTGCAATCAAGGGGTACGATGTGCTGGTTTCATATACAATCTGAACTAATTTCCTTTTTTTTAATTGAATCATAGCTGTGTACAATAATTCAGTCATGGGGTACAGTGTATGGGCTTCACATACAATCTAAGATATTTTTATCAACCTGATTGACATAACATTCATGAGATTTTCTCATTTACTATGTGAAAACATTTTTGATCCATATTTAGAAGTTTTCTCCTGACCCTTCAAATATGCACCACAAGTGTGATCTCACCCTTTATTCTCTCTCCCGCCACCCTCTCCCTCCTCTGCCCTCCCTCTCCCCTTTCCCTGTCTCCTTATGCAATAATTGGGTTGTAGCCTTCACTTGAAAGATATAAATTTGCTTCATATTAGGGGTGTATACATTGGATACTTTTTCTTCCATTCTAGAGATACTTTGCTATGGAGAACATGTTCTAGTTCCATCCATGTAAATATGAAAGAGGAAAAGTCACCATCTTTCTTTAAGGCTGCATAATACTCCATGGTATACATGTACTACAGTTTATTAATCCATTCATGGATCGATGGGCTTTTGGGCTTCTTCCATGACTTAGCTATTATGAATTGGGCTGCAATAAACAATCTGGCACAGATATCTTTGTTGTAATGTGATTTTTGGTCATCTGGGTATATACCAAGTAAAGGAATTATAGGGTCAAATGGCAAGTCTGTTTTTAGATCTCTGAGTATTCTCCAAACGTCTTTCCAAAACAGATGTATTAGTTTGCATTACCACCAGCAATGTAGAAGTGTTCCCTTTTCTCCACATCTATGCCAACATCTCTGGTTTGGGGATTTCATCATGTGGGCTAATCTTACCGGTGTTAGATGATATCTCAAGGTAGTTTTGATTTGCATTTCTCTGATACTTAAGGATAATGAGCATTTCTTCATGTGTCTGAAGGCCGTGCGCCTTTCTTCTTTAGTGAAGTTTCTTTTAAAATCTTTTGCCCATCCGGAGATGGGATCTCTTGTTCTTTTCTTCCAAATATGTTGGAGTTCTCTGTGTATTCTGGTTATTAAGCCTTTGTTGGAGGCATAACTTGCAAATATTCTTTCCCATTCTGAGGGTTGTCTGCTAGCGATACTTACTGTGTTCTTGGCGGTGCAGAAGCTTTTTAGTTGCATCAGATCCCAGTAGTGTATTTTTGATACTGCTTCCATTGCTTTGGGGGTCCTCCTTATGAAGTATTCGCCCAGGCCGATGCTATCAAGAGTGTTCCCCGCACTTTCTTCTAGTATTGTTATAGTTTCATGTCTTAAGTTTAAATCTTTAATCCATTGTGAGTCTATCTTCGTTACTGGTGAAAGGTGTGGGTTCAATTTCAGTCTTCTACAGGTCGCCAGCCAGTTCACCCAGCACCATTTGTTAAACAGGGAGTCTTTTCCCCACTGAATGTTTTTAATTGGCTTGTCAGAGATCAAATGGCGGTAAGTACTTGGGTTTATCTCTTGGTTCTCTGAACTATTTTCATCAAACTGATTAACATAGCCTTCCTGGCATTTTCTCAGTTATTATATGAAGATATTTGTATTTTACATTTAGTAAGGTTCGCCTGTTTCTTTCTAAGATGCACGGTAGGTGTGGCCCCACCAATTACGCTCCCTCCCCTTCCTACCTTTGCCCCTTTCCCCATATTCTTGTGAACAGTCTTAATCTTGAAGTGACCGTAGTTATGTCCCCAATATGAGACCCTCTTCCATGGTTCTTGAAGAGTAAAATCTTATTTGTAAATATCCTATTTACAAAAGCTGATATGTCTTGGGCTACTGGAAGGACAGACACAAGTTGTTAACCTTTGTTTTGATGAAGTGGGAGCTCAGACTGGAAAAGTAGCTGTCATTGCCAAGAAACACTGCAAGACAAACTAACAATCCTAGCATACCAATGGCAAAAGCTGACAACTGACTGCCTAAAGTCAAGAGTTAAGAGTAGGGAGAGCATTTCTTAGAAAATTAAGACATTTGGCATGCCATAGCACAGTGGTTACAGTGTCAACCACATACACCGAGGGTGGCTGACTTTGAACCTGGTCCAGGCCAGCTAAACAACTGCAACAAAAAAATAGCCAGGTGTTGTGGTGGGTGCCTATAGTCCCAGCTACTTGGGAGGCTGAGCAAGAGAATTGCTTAAGCCCAAGAGTTTAAGGTTGCTGTGAGCTGTGAGTTGTGCCATGACACGAAACTGAGGATGACATAGTGAGACTCTGTCTCAAAAAAAAATAAAATAAATAAAAAAAATTTAAGACAATCAAAGCCCTGTATCCTGGGGAACCTAGAAAGCCATATGTATGCCCAGAAAGCAAATGTATTACTAAAAGTTCAGTTCTTGTCCTTGATGCTGAATGAAGAATGAGGACAAGCCATTTGGAAAGAGAAGTTTATTAATTTGCTAGCAAATGAGGAAGATGACAGACTCTCATCTTAAAGAACCATCATTCTCCTGTTAGGCAGAAACACAGGCCTTTTAAAGGGTTGTTTAAGCTTTGGACTAGTGTTGTTTAACTGTGAGGTAGTGGTGGTCCTGATTGTCTTATCTTCCCTGAAGATGATCTCCTGACCTTTATCGAGACAAGTCTTCTGACACATCTCCTGTGGTTTAAGATAGAACAGAGGACATTTTTCTGCCCTTTTGATTACTGGCCTTAAGCAGTAATGTAGGTTTTAACTTCCAGAATGGGGTAGGGGAACTAAAGAGACAATTTGTAGTACATTTTGCCCTTTTTTAGGACCTTCCTAAAAGGAAGTGTTACACATGCTAAGACTGTTACACATGCTAAGACTAGAAAAGATGGTCTCTCTTTCTAAATTTGTTCTGCTAAGTTTCAAAATTTCTCGGGCTTTAATTTCTCTCTACTGGAATGGAAATGTCTCTCATATGATTGTCCCAGAATTGTATTCCAAAAGCACATCACTTCTTCTCTAGGTTCATCCCCAGGATAGACCCTACCTAGACTCTCATCTATACTTGTTGTAGATGATTTAGAAAATGAGATTTTTCTTTTTTAACTAACGGTATTATACGACATTTTGAATTTAGAGTTGATACTGGAAATACATAAGAATTTTGAACATGCTGGGATGGAGGTGAGTATTTTGCACATAGAAAGGAGATACATTTGCAGAGGTGGCTGTGGGTTGAATTGTGTTCCACAAAAGACATGGATATCCTAATCCCTGGTACCTGTGAACAAGGCCTCATTTAGAAATAGGGTCTTTGGAGATATAATTATTTAAATTAAGGTCCTACTTCAGTAGGGTTGGCCCTAAATCCAATGACTAATGTCCTTATAAAAGGCTATGTGAAGACCCAGAGACACAGACACAGAGAGGAAAGATGGCCATTTGAAGACAGAGGCAATAGTTAGGGTGATGTAGCTACTGGCCAAGGAATGGTAAGGATTGCCAACAATGACCTGAGGCTAGGCCATAGCAGGGGATGGTTTTTTTCAAGAGCCTTCAAAGAGAGCAGATTCTTGCTAATATTTTTATCTCAAATATAGAGCCTCCAGAATTATAAAAGAATAAATTTTTGTTTTAAGCTTTCAACTATATGGATTTTGGGGGTGTGCCCTAAGAAACTAATACAACTGCCTATAAAAAACAAAAATAACCCAACTTTAATTATAAATATCCACATAGATATAAAAGAAAAGTGATGAAAAAATAGACATGTAATGATAAGACAAAAATGAAGAAGAATAGGAGCAGCAATATTAATATTATTTAAAAAAAAGTTTCAGAGCCATAGAGTAAAAGTCATTTTGGAAAGATGAAAGAATGAATATATCAAGACAACATGAAAATTTATAATGTTCATATTCCTAATAACAAAATATACGAGGCAAAAACTGATACAATTGTATAGGGAAGGACAATTATTGTAGAAAATTTCAATAC
The DNA here is from genome assembly GCA_963573935.1 of Arctocebus calabarensis. Classification (NCBI taxonomy): domain Eukaryota; kingdom Metazoa; phylum Chordata; class Mammalia; order Primates; family Lorisidae; genus Arctocebus; species Arctocebus calabarensis. The sequence continues at coordinate 53,105 of CAUYON010005437.1, read as the reverse complement.
ACTTGCTTTTAAATGATAGCACAAATAAGCAGAATATTAAAAAGAATATTGAACATATGAAAAACACTATTAACCACCTTGACAAAATGAACATATTACAATATTCCACCCAACAACATAAGAATGTGTAGAATACACATTCTTCTCAAGTGTATAGAGAACATTTTTCTAGTTAGACCATACTCTGATCCATAAAACAGTTCTTAATAAACTTTAAAAAGTTCCAAGTTGTAAAAATGTTTTCTCTGATAACAACATAATTAATTGGAACCAAAATAGAAAAATGATTGGAAAATTCAAAATAGTAGTAAATTAAATAACAGACTTTTAAGTAAGATATCAATATGGAGAATAGAAAGTATTTTGACCTAAATGAAATGAAATGCAGTGTATCAAAGGGTATGGGATGTTTCTAACACATGACTCCCAGTGAAATATACAGTATTAAATCTCTGTATTAGATAAAAAGAATAGTATCAGAACAAAATACTCAGTGTTTATCATAGGAAACCAGGAACAGAAGAGCAAATCAAACCCAATATAAGCAAAAAAAATAATAATAATAAGTATTAGGACAGAAAGCAAAGAAATATAAAACAGATCATTAATAAAGTCAAAGAAACCAAAGTGGGCTGGTTATTTAAGATCAATGAAATTGAGAAATTTTGATGATATTGATTACAAAAGAGAGAATATACACTTGACCAATATCAGGAGAAAGAGAACGATATCATAGCATTACTGCAGATTCTAAATGTGTTAAAAAAAAATGAGGAAGTAGAATGATCAACATTTTGCCAATATATTTGACAGCTTAGATGAGATGGAAAAATAATTTTTTAAAGACACAAACTAATAGTGAAGAGAAACAGCTTTGTTAGTCTTATATTTATTAGACAGTATATAATATATCATATAAATTCAATTTCTTTAATATTTTTATATTTAAAGAAATTCTACTTGGACAAAGAACATTCCAGGCCTAAATAACTTCAGTAATAAATGACACCCAACATTTAAAAAAGAAATGAAACTAAATCTACACAAAATCTTCAAAAAGTTGGAAAGTAGGTAATATCTGCCAAATTATTCTATGACTAAAGATTATCCTGATACCAAGCCCAGAAGCAGATGTCACAAGAAAGAAAACTACAGACCTTATATCCTTTATAAATATAGATAACAAAATTCTAAATAAAAGTTTTAGAAAATAATATTCAACAACATATAAAAATACTTATATATGATAACCAAATGGTTTGTCTCAGTACTGCAGTCAACCAATTATTTAACACTTAAAAATCGAGCAACAAAATTCACTATCTTACTAAACTAAAAAAATAAATAAATAAATCTCAACAGTTACACATAAAGCATTCGACAATTTTAATATGCTTTCCTGATACACCCTTTTAGCAAACGAGTAATAGGAAGGAGCATTCTCAACCTGAAAAAGGATACCTAGGAAGAATCCTATAGGTGACATCAACTTTAGTGGTAAAAGATTGAATTATTTTTAGAAAATCAAAAGCAAATTATGGATTTCTGTTGTCGCCATTTCTATTCAATACTTACTGAAGATACAGTTGGTACAATAAGACAAGAATAAAAAAATACCACAGGGAAGGTCTAAATTACCTGTCTTTAATCACTGATGCCATAACATTGTAGAAAGTCTAATTCAATCTACAAAAATCTACTGGAATTAATTAGAAAGTCTATTAAATACTAAATGTATCAGAGTCCCAGAATGCACAGTATAAAGAATGCTAACCAAAATGAATTTTATTCATAAATACTTGCAATCGAACAAAATCGAAATTTTAAAAATACCATTACCATTCAAAATGTATAACATACTTAGGAGTACATCTGATAAAATGTGTGAAATGGCTATATACTGAAAACTATAATACATTGCTGGAAGAAGATTCAGGATAGCTGAATTAATGAAGAACTATATATCATTTTCATGGATTGGAAGATGTAATATCGTTAGGTATTAATTCTCTTCAAATCAATCTACAAATTAAATACCATTCCAGTGAAAACCATAGCTTTTATTGTTGTCATTGATGAGTTAATGGTAAAATTTATTTGAACAGCCAAAGAAACTAGCCAAAACAACTTCAGAAAAAAACAGAACCAAGTTTAAAAACTATCTGATTTCTACACTTTCAGTAACCATGACAACGTGCTGGTAACATGGATAAGTGCTACTATAAAAACCCATGAGTCTGAACACTTCATAACTATTTATTTAAAGTTTACCTCAACAAGAAAAAAATTGAAAAAACAGGGAGAGCTACAGATAAAAATTAGCTAGTTTATCAGCAGGTTTAATAAGTGCCATTATTTCTCCTCTCCCACTGGTAAAAGAAAAAATTGGGAAATACTTTGAGCTTTAGTACAATGTCAACAAGAAATTAACCCTTGTAAACCAATGAAATTTGTGGAATATGTGTTGGTGAGGCATAACCAAGCAAAAGAAAATTAATAAACAGATCAAGTCTTATTTGTTCCAAGACAAATCTCCTGCCTATTTTGCCACTTTTTTTGAAAATTTGACCATCTTTAAATGTTTGAAGTATAAAATATAACAATTACCTGTAATGCCTTATTTACTTGTTTTTACTTGTTTTGATGTGTACTATTTATTCTTGGAGTAATCTTTTTAAAAAAATTATCTAACATTGTGTGATAGAGTAAATACATCACATATTCATATGTAATGTCCTAAATTCATATAGGACTTTAAATCAGCCGTTTTTGTTTTTAAACCTTTTGTTTTCATTATGCATATCTTTGCAGATTCTCATTACTTATAAAGCCATAAGCCTTGCCCTAGAGAAGATATTAGGGGCAAGATATCAGGATAGCTAAACATTGGAAATATCTTCCTACAGATCCTACAATAGACATATGTCAGCAAAATTCCATATCAAATTCACTGGGTTACCATTTGAAATTGTGGGGCTAAGTCCGTCAATGTGGCAACTTCATGTGAAACTGCGATTCACTGAGAGAGAAGCAGAAAATGTGATGAGGTCTGGCCTTGTCCCTTAACACAAATCCCAGGCCTACCTGACCTTGGGAGGTGGGCAGCACAGCAGGTCAGTGGTGGCATTAGAATGTCAGGCCTCTCTTTCCCACATTGATGCCATGTTATCTATTAGTGTTTTTTGCTATTTTTCCTTCTATACCCCTGAGCATCCTTCTTAAGGCTTCATATTAACTTCCTATTCAAGAATAGAGCAGACAGTCTCTTTGTGATCCCAGAGAGGTCTCCAACTTTTCCTAAACACCTGGTAGTCCCACATCTGCCAGTAATGTCCATTCCACATAATCAACAACCCTTATTGTACAAACGAAGAGTCTTTTGGATCATGCTTTTGACTTATTTACTGTTGATTCCCTAGTGCATGGCACAGAGCTTGCTCTGTATGTTCTGTCTGTCATTCATGCAGCAAATATTTATTTAGTATTAGGAGTCACGGTAATACTGGGACACAGGGATGAATAAGAGACTGAGGTCAAGGAGAGAGTGTGGAAAACCAAGTGACCAGACCATGAGGAAAGAGGTCAAGTGAGGTATGTATGCAATGTGACTCTTCCTTAAAGTAACTGAATAGGACAATCAGGTTAATTCTTGTGTCAAACAAGGCAGAATCTTGAAGGTTAACCTGGTTAAGCTGATTAACTTCAAGGTTAATCTTGAAGGTTTTCAGGTGGAAATAGAAGGGCTACGAAAGACAGTTAGAAGCAAGTCAGCCTTTAACCAGGCCATTGCTGAGAAATGTTTTATATGTATTATTCTTCCTGGCACCCTAATTTATGAAAAATTTATTCCTAAGATGAGAATTACAGTCTGATTTTAGCCTGTCCATTTGGCAACATACGACAACTCTGGCAATCACCAGAGTTGCCCCTCTGGGGCACTTGCCCCCTCCATCCCAGGCAGCTCCATTTCTGGCTCCATTCAGATCTCTGCATGATGCCTCACTGCTGAAGTGTCCCCAGCCTCCAAGTGAGATATGTCTTACATGGGAACTGCTGGATGTACTGATGCTGATGCCTCTTCCAGATGGATGAGAGACCAACTCAGACAAAACACCACAGTAAGCAGACAATGGCAGGCCTTATGCCAGGGCTCAATTCCAGCTAGCTGAGCCAGCTGGGAGTCACAAACTAGCAAAATCCAGAGATTTCAGCCTCATTCTTGGCCCCTGGGAGTAGAATATCACTCCCACACCAGGGAGTGGGATATTGAGAACCTTAAGATGGAAAGCCGTGTGACTGTGGCAAGAATGAAATCTTCATTGAGATTTTACTGATATTAGACCATTTAAAATGATTTTTCTTTAATTAAAAAAATTTCAAGATAATTTTTTATACACAAGAAAGAAAAACAAAAGTAAGGAGACGTTTTTGTTGAGCCATTTTTAAGGAAAATCCAGGTAATGTTCTGAAGAAAGTAAACTATATTAAGATAGATGGGGCAAGTGTAGGAGAAAGAGAGGCAGAGAGAGAGAGAGAGAGAACTTTCACCAAGCGTTCTATTCTATCATAGCTATACTTAAGTAAGGATAGCTAAAACAAAACCTTGTTTCTGCCTCACAAAGTGAAATAACCTGTTTATGCAAGCGTTTGAAATGCCAGCTTTTGCACCTGCAAAGTGAAACCAGTCTCCTTATAGACACATCTCCATCTTTTTTGCAGGCAATTGTGTTCAGAAGTCAGGAGTCGGGCAAAGGTGATCTCTCAGAGATGGAATTCCATTTCAGACTTCAGGCATGTAACCCACAACTTTACTGAGCATTCAGTAAGCACATTCGTGAGAATATCATTCTCTTGTTTCCTTCAAAACCTCACATTTTCTTCTCTCAGATAGTATATTCCTGCTTTCAGCCTCATAGAGACAACATTATAAGTTTTACCACATATTTCAAATATCACAGATCAAGTTCTTCTAAGATCTAAGTTCTTCTAAGTCCTGCTGGGTCTCCTGGTCAACTAACAGACCCAAGCCATCTGTGTTTTAGTTTCGTTTTGTGTTTCAAATCCCCCAACCTTTGGCCCTTATTCAAAGAAAGATTAGAATCAGTTTCTAAAATGAAAAGGAAGCAATATAAATGAACATTCCTGTTTGATCTGTCTATTTTGAATATTTTGTGGCACAAACAGAGAATAGTAAAGGAGGAAGTGGCTCTTCTTCAAAGAAGCATCCTAAATAGCATACACAGCCAATTACTGAATCTGGTTGGGTCTTTCATGCCTTCTGTTTCAAATGAGAAGCCTAAGGAAGCAGTGCTCCTCTTCACAGATGACTTCTCAATGAGAATATTCAAACATTTGAACTGGAATAATAGAATTATAACAGAATTACACAAAACACTGGGTGTATCTGCCTTTACTCCAACTATTTTGTCTAAGTATACAAACAGTGCCAATATGTGTGCAAATAAAACCACTTAATTCAAAAAAATAAAATCTAGAGGACTGTGACTGGATGTATTAAATATGATTTGGACAATGCCTAGATGAATAATGGAAGGGATAATTTACACTGAAGCAGAGGTATTATAGGGAAATAATAGTTGCACCAATAAGCTACTTTGTAAGATCTTACTTTATGTAAGAAAACATTGAATAATCACCTTAGATATAAAATTCAAACCTTGAAAAAAATATAGTCAAGAGAAAATGAAAGATGGATAAGTGGCACTGCATGGGAAAATGAGAGGAAGAGAAGGAAAAAAGGAGGTGGGGTCGTAAAGGAAACAGGGAGAGGAAGGCCCAGAACAGGAGCTGATGAAATGCAGGTCTCCCAGCAGGACGGCTCCTTTGATGTTAGTACCACCCGTCCCACTCCTTGTAAGCTTACCATGTCACTGGTCAATGCCTGTGAGTGAGAACTTTTTGCAAATGTTAAAGAAAAGAGGGTGAATTTTACTTCTGAGTTTTCTAACCCAAAATTCAATTGTCACAAAAAGCAGGGGTAAAAAAAATCAATTGGTAAATTAAACAAATAGGCAGAAGCCAGATTCTAATGCAATTCCTGGCCTCCTCCTTTCTGTTCCATATTGAACTCAAGTTGGAAGAAGCAAGTCCAGCCTCAAAATGGATGTAAAACTGACACTTGTTTGCCAGAACCTGACTCTGGCCATCACTGTGGCCAGGGAAGGTAGAAGGGGGGAAAGGGTCATGATCCAAAGGAACCAGAGCAGTTAAGAAAACTGTGGTCTGAGCTTTGGAACTACAGATGATAGCTTAAGAGAACATTCTGAGAAATGGCGCACTCACAAATTGAGTGGTGATGAGAGACCTCCAAATGAAATACTCAAGGGACTTTTAGTTTTGTGCCTTATACTTCTGTTGAAGAGGTGGATTCAGCAATGTGTGCTCGACCACACAAGGTGGATGGAACCACACATGTTGTGGAACCAAAAAGGGCTGTTTCTAGAGAGGATCTGTAAAGCCTGGTACCCAGAAAGGGCAGAGCTGTCAGGAAAGTTGCTGATTACTTTGAAACAGTCATTCCAAATATATTAGAGGTAAACATCTGCCCTAGAAAGAATGATGATCCACAGTCAGAAAACTTACTGTAGTTTAAAAAGGAAATCTTTCCTGTTCAGAGCAATCATAGTCACTATTTGCAAAAAAGTGCAGCTGTTGATTAATGCCATTTAGTGTCAATTACATGTATATTCCTGAGGTCTTTTATCTGATGTTGCTTTTTCTTTTTCTTTTCTTTACTTTAGGTATATTGCCCTGTAAATTCTCATAGTGGTGCCAGGAATAAAAAAATAAGGAATTTTCAACTTTCCAAAAAGAAAAAAGCACAATTGTCTTCACTCTTTAGCAACCATCATATACACTTGCTATTAAAAAAATATTAAGGGGCTGCACCTGTGGCTCATCGAGTAGGGTGCCAGCCCCATATACCAAAGGTGGTGGGTTCAAACCCGGCCTCCACCAGACTGCAAAACAGAAAAATACCTGGGCATTGAATTGGCGGGCACCTGTAGTCCCAGCTACTCAGGAGGCTGAGGCAAGAGAATCACCTACACCCAGGAGTTGGAAGTTGCTGTGAGCTGTGTGATGCCACGGCACTCTACCGAGGGTGATAAAGTAAGACTCTGTCTCTACAAAAAAAGAAAAAAAAAACTATTAAACTAGCAAACAAGGCCTGAGAGGACACCATTGCATCTTGACTATTAAAATTTTCTAACTTTCTCTTAAGGATCAGGAGGTTCTAGCTGATTTCTGGGATATACTGTCTTGAATTTTAACCAGGCAGGTACAGTTCCAGTTGTTTCTGTACTATTCATCTAGTTAAAGGTACTGGTTGCCTGCAGCTAAGGCCCTTGCCTGGACACTTTCCAGAGCCTCATAAACTAAGAAGATTATAGAATGGGTAAAATAATGCTTTTTCTGGCAAGATGCTTGACGATCTAAACTTGAAATGATTTCTAAATGAGATGATATCTGTGGACCCTAATGTACCACACAAAATCCTGAAAATATCAGCAAAGGCTAAGAAAAATACTGAGGGAACTCAGGAAGTTTCACCCCAAATATGATTCCTTGGTATAAAGAGTATTTTAAATTTGAGGCTCTTAGAGATCAATAAGACCTTGAAAGGGACTTTCCCTCTATCGGCATAACCAAATGGACCCATAAAAAGAATAATTGACTTCCCTTTCTTGTTACCTCATTATTTTGCAAGAAAGAAAATCAAGAATGCAACCAGACCCAGGCCCAACCCATTTTAAAGACAATACCTGGCTCTCAGGTTAATTTAATTTTTTCTAAAGAGAATAAGTTATACATTAATCTGTTTCCCCCATCCATTCATTCTTCCAAGTATCTATTCATCATCCCTTCTGGCCATTTATTATCCTTCAACAGAAATATTTATCTTCTTCATCTTCTCCTCCCCTTATGTATCCTCTAAAATGAGGTTATATAAACTTCTAGACCCCACTAAGATATTGGGTAATCACTGTGATTCTCCCTGTGAGCTTGGTAAATAAATTTGTAGTATCTTTCTCTTATTAATCTGCCTTATTGCAAGATGATCTTTCAGCCAAACTTCCAGGGGCAAAGGGGAGTTTTGTCCTCCCCCAATACTCTTCCATTTATGGCTGATGCTGCTCTTGGATGTGGCATTGGACTTCTCTGAGCCCCACTTTCCTCTTATGTAAGAGGAACTTAAAATGATTATTCCTCATTATACTAGACATTTATGATGTGTTTATATTAATTTGTTTCCAACATTGTACTGAAGTTGTTTTGATGGGAGACATTTTAAAGCAACCTAAATTTTAAGAGTCTATTAAAAAATGGACCGGAGCATATCACTTTTTGCCCTTGAGTCAAAATTTACCTCTGTTCACCTCTGCATGATTTGGCGGCACCCTTTAACTTTCTCTAACTTCCAGATTATACGTGTTGATGAGTAGTGTTGCTTTCACCACCCAAATGTGCAGTCCTTCCCTCCCTGCATTCATAGATCTACCTAGATTTAAGATTGCATTTGTATAAATTTGTAGAGTCAATAGAATAACTTCTGCTACCCTTTGTTCCTTAGGTCTGTTTGCTTCCCCTTCTTTCTCATAAAATATAATTTTAAGCCAACCCCGGCCATATTACCTGGTACTTTTTGAAGCTGGATTACAATTCCAGTTACTTCTACTTGAACTTTATTTCTTATAAGTAATTATTAGAAAAGGATTGAATTTCAAAATTTTGTCTCATTTGCCTGATGCATTTCCAAAATCAACCCTTCTATTCTTTAATTAATAATCAAATACTCTACTTCATTAATATTTCTATGTATAACAAAAATAAAGCAATCAGTTTGGAAATGATATCTACTTATTTTATTTATCAATCAGCCTGGTCAATTATCCTCTGGGGATAACTACTAATAGGCAAATTTTTTTATATAGTCTCTAATCATCAGTTAATACATTCTCTACAATGAACTATATTGACGATGTTATTTTATTTATGGTGGCAGTTAGATTTTCCCTATTGCTGTAAAGTCTGACATATGAAGTTTTTTTTCTGTGTGTAATGTAGCATCAAACATCTGGATGAAAGCTTAACATTTAAATAATTTAGCTCTATGTTTTCTATTAGCCTCTTGTTTGACATCTTATGGAGCAAACATCCAGATGTCTCACTGAAGATTTTACTTTTTAACCAGATGTTTTAGTATCTACTAGACATTTTTTAAATGAATGAAAGATAGTTTTACTTTTCTTAATAAAGCTATCCTTTTCCAGCCGTACACAACAGAAAATCCAATCTCCTTGAAGCTAAACATAAAAAAAAATCATCTTTTTCTTTTTGTATCTTTTCATTTCCAATTGTGATAATGATTCTTACCAACCCATGTAATAGGAAAATCCCTTCTGTTGTATGTTACAATGAAATTGCCTGGGAAAGATTGTCGCTACATAAAAGTTTAAGCTATCTCATTTCTGAACACACTTCTTGTCAATGTTGAAGAGTCAAATCAAATGTTTATTTGAATCTATTCAGTTCAAGACTTGACAAAGATGAAGGAACTCTGAGAATTATGTGGCATTTTTTCTCTCCACCCCTAAATTTAAAACACAATCATGTGTTGAATTGATAAGTTCAAGATTGATTCAAGATTAGAATCCGTGGGTTGCAAAGGCCAAAATGGATTCAGACTTACCCAGATATAAAGGTTTATTGGAAAGTCACTTAAATGTCAAGAAAACACAGAATAGAAATTTGGACTGTGTCTAGTGAGAACTAGAAACTTCGCCGCCCTTCCTTCCAGGTCTTTTTATTTTCAGAGATTCAGGGTGTCTTTCAATTTGTGTATATATCTCTTGGCAAATCTGTTCTAATCTTGATTCCTCAGAATGACTCCCCCTGATTCCCACCTTCCACATATTGGTAGATTTCATTCACTTTTCTGCCACCTATTTTCTGTTTATTTCCACACAATATTACAATACAATGAATAGATTCAATTCAATTTCTCAAGAACATTTATCTGAAAGTCTCGGTGGATAGTGTGGGTTACTTACACTCTTGGTCAGGTTCCATTCTGAGGCATTCAGTCATGATGAGAGGGCTGGGTTTATGTGGTACAAAGGAAACAGCCTCCAAGAAATACGTGAGGTAGAAGAAATTTTTAAAGAAGATTGTGGTTGGGCAGTCAATGATAGTTTTCCCCTTCCTCCCACCAAAGGAAAATTTCAATGTATATGTTTATTTCTTTCTTTTCTTTTCTTTTCTTCTTTTTAAAGATGAAGTCTTGCTCTGCAATCCAGGCTGGAATGCATCAACACAATCATAGTTCTCTGTAGCCTAGAACTCTTGGGCTCCAGCAATCTTCTAATCTCAGCCTCCTGCCAAAATATTTTGATAAAGATTGATAAACTTAAAAGCAATCCTAGAAACCAAATTGCCCAAACTCCTCTTCTATATACACACATTTTAAAAAAGGGAAAAGGAGCTACAAAAGGAAACAACTAATACCAAGTGACAAAGATAGTCTTATATTTTATACTAAAATTCCAGCCTAGTAATATAGGGAGGGTTTATTGTACTATGTCTTGAGTTATAGAGAGGAACACGGATTTACAAATCAGTTTTATTACTTCTTTTACTTGTTATTTATTACTTAAATAGTAAACAAAATGTCAAGTATGTTAAACATAACATATATTTTAAATAATACATAGAATGTGAATATAATCATAGACATAACCCTACTCATATAACTTACTTTCCTGATTCTTTTTCAATATTTTAATTTGGAAAGATATGTTAGTTTTGTCCAATGGAAAGAATTAGTCGACTCAATTAATCAAACATCCAACTGTAACATGTGACAAAGACTTAATAGTCTCTAAAACTCAACTGTGACAAAGACTTAATAGTCTCTAAAATTCTGTGCTATGTTTGGATATAACCTGAGCATGCCTTAGGTCAAGAAAAAGAAAATATTAACTAATGAAACCAGGAGTCTGGCCTCACCTCTGTCCTAACTAGTGTGTGACCTTGGGCCTATCAATTACTTTTTGAGGAAGCATTAGTTTTAGCCTTATTTATCAAGGTTAATGTGTAATGGCTTGTTTATTTAAGCTACATTAAAATGTCTCCTATCAAATCAGTTCCTTCAAAATGGTGATGACAAAATGTGACTTATGCATTGTGAGTGTGTATTCAATCAGATATTTGAAAATGTCTTCCAAATATTTTCTTGCCATGTAAATGCCTTGGGCTGTTCACTGTCCTTTGAAGAGTAGTCACTATTAGCCCTATTTCAACAACAGGAGTGACACTCAGAGAGGTCCAGTAACATGTTGCCAAAAAGACACCTGACAATGAAGTGGTAAAATGTGAACCCAAATGCAGATTTGGCCAATTTCAAAGACCACAACTTCTTTGCATCTGTGTTACTGCTTAAAACATCTTAGGCATGTCTTACCTGTCTTGTTCCACACTTAAAAAAGAATTAGTTTAGTATCAGGTATAAGACAAAACATTATCTACTTGCTAGCCCGGTAGGTAAAAATAATCCCAGAAAAATGGTGTTTATAAGTGTTGATTAGATTTCTTTCCATCGATTTATATGAGAAATCTCCTCTGTGCCAAAGGACCTACATTTTATTTCCATTAAATGCCTTTCTTTAATTTATAAGGTTTTAACTACAAAAAGTAGAGCAAAGTAAATTCAGGCATAAAATAATGTTCTCTTCAGTGTGCCAAATTGAAAAAGCAATAATCAAAGTACATACTCAAAGTTACTAAGTCTAATCATTTTGATTTGGAGTTTCAGCCATAAATGACTGGTTAGGTGATAAATTGCTCTATGCATCCTGATGTTCATTGCTAAAAAACAACTACTTGGAGAGAAAGAAATATAGAAAACTCACTTACATGAAAATAATAAGAGGGCAGCCATGTCTGAATCTCAGAAATAAATATATACCATTGCCAAGCAAGTATTGAGGAAAAAGAATGTTGAATACAAAGACAATGTGATTTTCCCATGGTTTTCTTTTAATTTATTTATGATAAGACTGAATGACCTTATTCACCATTCTATTAATGTTGTAAAATTGGTTTTGGCTCTTTATGTTTATATATTTAAAACCTATATAGAAATCTTTTGGTCATAATCACAAGTGGATTAGAAGTAGCAAGCCGCATGTTCAGTGTGAGTGTTGAGACTATAATCTTTTCTTAACAATGTTTATAAGAGAATTTGCTGCATGTGAACTTATGGAACAGGGATTTGTAACCAGTTACCTTCTGACAAGCCTGGACAGAACTGGTGAATATGCTTTGTTGAAAAGATCTGAGTAATGTTTAACTCAATGCTACATAAGACCATTAGAAACAACCTGAGGGATGATTGAAGAACAGCCATAGTTTTGTGGTAGAAGTCACTGCCAAGGGGAAAAGAAGATGAAGACCTGAAACTTGAAGACAAATAAAGACTGAGGAAGTTGAGAGTACAGGTGGTACAGGAGGGAAGAGTGAGGTATTGAGGCAGGCAGTTCAGAACAAAGATTATCACTGGGAAGACAGGTGTACAGTTTTCTTTTAGCATCAGACCAAGCAAGTGCCACCCTGGACTTAGAACAGCTTATGGGAACACTACAAGAAAGGACAAAATATGAGAAGTAAATATTTGTTTACTAAACAGAGGCACATGACAAATGTTGGCTGTAGGGAGAATCCCACCTCATTGTTTATGTCTGTCTTGGAGGCTGCTGGGTCTGGGAAGGCAGCATTTCCCAATCACTATGATTAACCACCAGATCTTAACACTTTTTAGCAGCCCTGCAAAGCTGGTGTTATTATTCTTTCTGAAGAAATTCACTAGATTCAGAAAATAGCTGATTTAATAAAAGAATTCAAACTATTGAATTATAAGCATAAAATGTTTTTGTTTTTCCTGATCAATACCACTAAACGCTTTACATCAACATCTCTTTTATCACTATGTAGTGGGTTTCCCAAACAAAATCTTATCCCAAGTTCATATTGTAAGAGTTGTCGCTTCTTAAAATTGACTGTTGCTCTCTTATAAACTTAAATCTCATATCCAATTCAAATTCCCAGATATGACGAGCCTTTTAGCTCTCACAGCTAGATGTGGAGAGGAGGCAAGGTCTGCTTTTCTGCACCTTCCTCCTCCTACTAATGGCCCTGATGTGGGACAGAGGCTTGGAAAAAGGACTGATAAAGTCCTCCTTCTTCTGAGATGACAATGACTGTCTCTCTTGGCATGTGTGAATAATCCAGTGAAAGACAACTAGTGTCCACAAGGATCAGAAACTTGTCTTGTTTCTACTTTTGGATCCTCATTACAAGAATTATTAGAAAGAGGGATACCAAAAAAGAAAGGAAAGGTGACAGTTAAATACTTTTCTTCAAATGGTTGCTTACCATTCTAAGCATATTGCAATGTGACATGAAAAATAACAATGTACCCACAAAATATCTCATTGAAGTATCTCAGGTCAGTGTGGGCTGGACACAGGGTCACTGAATGTAGGAAGTGACATTCATAAAGGGTCTTTATGCTGACCCTTTAAAGATGGAGCAGTGGATAGACACAGAGAGAAAAGGAAAATAGAATTGGACAACAGGGGTTGGAGACTGTAGGGGAAAATACTCTAGTGGTAAATGTTCACTGTGAATTTATTGGGAGAAAACGTAGATAATTCTAGCCAAAATGTGCTTTGGAAGTTATTTTTAAGTCCTGGTCCTTATTAAAAACTGACTCAAAAAGTAATTAACACTAGCTGTGGGCCACACAGGTCACAGACACGTGAAAAAATGCCCATCATCTTTAGTCATCAGAGAAATGCAAATCAAAAACACATTGAGATATCATCTAACTCCTTTAAGAGTGACTCACATAACAAAATCCCCAAACTACAGATGTTGCTGTGGATGTGGAGAAAAGGGAACACTTCTGCACTGCTGGTGGGAGTGCAAGCCAATACATCCATTTTGGAAAGAAGTATGGAGAATACTCAGGGATCTAAAAGTAGACCTGCCATTTGATCCTGCAATTCCTCTACTAGGTGTATATCCAAAGGACCTAAAATCACTTTATAACAAAGATGTTTGCACCAGATTGTTCATTGCAGCTCAATTCATAATAGATAAGTCATGGAAGAAACCCAAGTGCCCATCAACCCATGAATGGATTAATAAATTGTGGTATATGTATACCATGGAATATTATGCAGTCTTAAAAAAAATGGAGACTTTATCTCTTTTATGTTTACATTGATGGAGCTGGAACATATCCTACTTAGTAATGTATCTCAAAAATGGATGAAAAAATATCCTATGTACTCAGTACTATTATGAAACCAATTTACAATCACTCACACTTTCCTATGAAGAATAGATCACAACTGTGGCCCAAGATAAAGGGGGGGTGGGAGGGGAGAAGGGAGTAAGATCAAGGGAGGGTGAATGGTGGGATCACACCTATGATGCATAATGCAAGGGTACATGTCAGATCTATTAGTATAGAGTATCAATGTCTTACAATAATTAAGTAAACAAGATGAAGTATATATTTTAAAAAAGTAATTAATACATTTCAAAAAGTTGGGTCCATTGATTTCCATTAAAGACTTAAAAATTCCCAGGCTTTTAAGAATAGCATTTGAACTGATCAAGGACAATTGTCAGCTATTACTTCTGAAGAGTTAATTAAAAACTTAAATTGAGCTATTTTCACATTTTTATTTTAATGACATGCTATTGGTTAGAATTAGCTTCATGATGTAGTTTCCATGAATTATTTATTTCCAGAATACTTTTCCCTTTAAAGTCAAGATACAACACAAGTTAATGTGAACATAATTCTAGCTGAAATGATGTAGGGATTAGGTTTAAGTAGAAGTCTACACACCGAAACAACATTTTATTTTGATTGTCACATTGTTTGGATAAAGACTTCTCAGTGTTGCAGAGTATGATAAGAATGGTCCCTATCCCCACCGATGAGAATTAGATTTCCTACATGTCATGGGTAACAATATTCCCAATCTCAATTATTGGCAATGCAACTTTCTGCATCTTAGAAGTGATTTGCCTTTATAATATATCCAGTGCCTCATATTTCCCACCACTATGGACCAAGCTATCATCAGTGCATGTAGGGATGGCTGCAGTAACATTTTCCAGCTTTCTTTCCCTGCATACAGTCATCAGTCATATTATTACCACTTAAAACATCATCATTCTTCTTCACACAGCCTATCAATGTTTTCCCACCTAACTCAGAGTAAAAACCATAACCTTTACAAGGTCCTGCCTTATTTTTCCCAGCTGCTCACCACATTCCCACATCCCCAATATATCTTGGACTTTATCTCCTCTATCTCTCTAGCTCAGACACAGCTCCAGCCAGGCTGACTTCACAAATGAGCTGCACCAGCTGTTCCTCTGTCTGGAATACAGCTCACCTTCTCAAGGTCTCTGCTCATATGTCTTCTATTAGTCTGACCACCATATACAAAATGCCATGGTTCTTACCCTGACACACCCCATGATTCTTTCCCTGGGAGTTAGATTACTTTGCTGTCTTCATTCTTTATTCCTCCCCTGAATAGGATAAAGCATCTAAGCCTTTACCATATGAATTTGCAATTTCGCCCATCATGGACAGAGTGGATGCCTCACATCACAATTAATCTTGGGCTTGCCTGTGTGGCTTGGCTTGACTGATAGACTGTAGACCCCATCTAGAGAGTGTGGCATAACATTGCTGAAGACTTAAGAAGCAAAGTGAGTTTTCATTAACATTCTTGAGATCCTATAATTCTACATGAGGATAACAAGCTCTGGTGGATAGTAGTACAAGGAGGATGTGACACAATTAGAACAGATCTAAATCTGAGCACAACCTAAGTGACTCACCCAGCCAACCACAGTCCTATGTGCAAAGTAAATTACATTTGTTAATATAAATGACTGAATTATGGAGATATTATTCAGCCTTATCAAAGCAGCAATAGCTGACTATTTGCCATGCTTTATTTTTTTCTGGAACCCTGTGACATTTTATAGGTAGCTACCTCTTTTTTGCTTATTTTCTTCCTCCTCTGTTGATTTCTTGCTTTATTTCCAATATCTAAAAGAGCACCCAGAATATAATAAGCTAAATTAATAAACCAAATTAATGTTCATTGAGTAAATTAATGATTAAATGAACAGATGGAGAACAGAGCCAGGGAAATCTCAACAACTCCATTATTGAGGGACTTTAAAAATAACTATTTGATGTGTGCAATTTTGTACTACCAAATAATATGTGCAGCGAGCATCCTAATTTTATTTTTGAGTTTTCTCTATCCCTGAGAGCTGCCCACTTCAGAAAAGTCCAATTCCCCTACCTCAAGGAAATACAGTCTAGGAAATGAATCTTTTGTACTATCAATTTTTTCCCCTATTACTATCTACTAAGCCCTTCACACAGTTTCATAATCTTTTAAACTTGCCTGGATGGATGGAATGGGGAACAGTCAGAGAGGACCCAGGGATGACAAGAGTATGGGGTCAGATATGTAAAGGGTTGGGAATGTGATAAGGGAAAGAAAACAAAAAGAGATGATGTTTTTAGCTTAAACACAAGGACAACTATCACTTAAGTTTTCTGGATCAAAATATTCTGCATAATAAAATGGCTGGTTCAAGATGGCCCAGTAACACTAACATTGCTCTAGAAGAAATTGAGGAAGACTCAGAAAAGAGAAGTGGCTAATCCACAGTGCCATAGCCAGACTGTGTCAAAGGCAGAGTTGGAATCTACTCTTCTGACTTTAGTCCTAGGCTTTCGGCAGAAAAGATGGTCACTCAGGGGCAGCCATCTTTTGACTTCCAAATTCTCCGAGCTCTGCAGTTGTGGGTTTGGCCTTTTCCTGTGGGTCTACCTCTGGCCCTCCACACTTATTCTTATTGCTGCCACAGTTAGATAGGGGCTTTGAATATATTCTGTTCTTATATCCATGAAAATCCAGAAACATTTGGTATCATTATTCCATTTTGGAAGTGAAGACTTTAATAGTAAGAGTGGTTAAGTAAACAGGCTAAAGGTAGATAGCTCTTGACTAATAGCTAGAATTTAAGCTTGGCTGTGCTTGAAACTTTAGGTTATGATCACTTTACTAATCCATGCTGCCACTCTGCTGGCATTCATTGGAATGCCCTGTTTTCAGTGTCTACCTGGCTTTCCCTCCATGGAAGTGCTTTGCTGATGTCCTGTGTTTTTTATGGGTGTCTCTCCAATGTCAGCCCATACCCACCTAGGTTAGCCCCAGTGCCTCCAAGGAGAGTGAGGACTTTTCTCTGGGTCATCCTTAAGTAGCCTTATTACTTGCTTTTTCCTGTCAGTGTGGATGCTTCATCTTTTCCTGGAATACAGGGTGCAGGTATTCAGTCTGATATTCATTCACAGATTCTTTGGGTGACACATTCTACCTTCCAGATTTTTCAAGGAAGCCTGGACCCATTTTTGCTTAACCTGGTCATGTGTCATGTGCAGTTAGCATCACTGCTTAACTTCTTTGAAGGTGTTCTATGCAGGGAAAATGTCTTTTCTTCTGGGTCTCTCAGATTGGCACAACAGAACAGTTATAGAGAAAGTGATGTTGGCAGAGGTAGGTTTTAAAGATGAAGTGACCTACCCCAAATGTACACAGCAAAGCTTTGCATTATCTATAAGTAAGTAAAAACAAATAATGCTGATCTAAAATAAACCTATTTCTCACAATTGCCATGCTTTACCAAATATAAACAACATGAAAGATAAAATATTCCTTCTTGGAAATAATTTTTTTTGTTCTAACTGCTAAGCATCTGTTTCAGTTACTGCTGAATTCTGATATTACAAATGTCTGCATCAAATGAGCATAATTTTACTACTTATTCTTTAATAAAAATTATGTCCTACGTGGAAATTATTTTAAGAACTCCCAATTACACAGTTGGCCTTAACACACACAGACTCAGCTGCAGATGTCTGTTTTGAGTTGATGAGGATTTGGACACACTTGAACTCACTGAGAACACAACTCATCAGACTGTGGTTCACGTCTCCAAAGCCTATAGGACTGCACGTTCCTCGTGTTTAAACAACAGAGTTGAAATAAACTAGACAGCATTTAACTGTAAAAAAGGAACAAACAGAGCACAAGTGACTTGCACTCTATCATTCTTTGAGACCAATTCAAATTTTAATTTTTGTTGAAAGATAATAGTAAAGCAAGGCATCGTATTTTTATTTGGTAAGTAGAAACTTTAATTCTGCATGCAGATTTTTACTTGAATGTGATCTTTAAATGTACTTGTTTAAAGTTATTCATTGTTTTCAAACAAATAATGAAGCCAAAATGATCATTCCCAGAAACTGTATGATTATACTGAAAGTGACATTGCAATGCACATGTTTTGTGCTGCAGTGACGTGATTTCCTGAGGTCTCAGATCCATTCCCGTCTTTTTGGAATTGGAGTCAGTGGAAAGAATCTGATGTGAGGGGGACACATTTAGGCCAAAACCAGGCTTTAAATCCAGATTCTGCTCCTATTCATTCAGTGAATACAAGTTTTTACTGAGTATCTGATTTCAATATTTTCATTTTTTAAATAGAAATAACTGCTTAATTTATAGACTGCTTAAAGAGATGAAATTGTAAAAGGTAGTGTCCGAATTAGATGATACATGAAATCAACAGATGTTCCTTTACTCAAAAAATGCATTTAAAACTACTTCTTTGAGGGTTGTTTTTTTTTTTTTTCCACCATGTTGTTATGTTTGCAGGTAAGACAGAAGGAAATAGGATTTTAAATACATACTTGGAAATGTATGGGGTTACTATATATATATATATTGCTTTTTTACTTCATTAATTTAGTGTGACATATTTCTTCTATGTTAGTTCAGTGACAACAGACACATACGTATGACACTGTTCACCAGGGTTTGTATTTATTTGTGAGGATTACATTCATGCACCAGAAGAAGACACATGTGTAAACTGCTGTGTTCACATCAGTTCATCTCCGTAGGGTGGCAGAATTTTTTACAATGGTACACAAAGATTTAGGCATGTATGCTCGTGATTCATTTATTTGGAAATTAATTTACTGTGACTCCAAACAGAAGTCTCAGTGTATTTTTTGAGGCTAGAGAGAATGCTGCTATCAGGATTGAAAGAAGCCTGATTCTCCATACAATGCCTTTACCCAGCCATTCTCAACCAGATTTATCTGTTAAAAACACCTGCTATAAATTTGTGAAAATATTGATAATGGTGTCAAATTTCAGGTTTACTGAAATTAGGATCTCTTTGGATTGGATCCAAAAATTATACCTGTATTTTCCAAGTAGCACGGGCTTTTTTTTTTCTTTTTTCTGTTTTCTTAATCAGATAGAGAAGGATGGCATTGAGTTACAACCACACCCTCCTGCTCCAATTTTAAATTGCATACATGCCTTGCTTCCCTTCAAACATAATTTGAGGCAATTCTAAAGAAACATGCAAAAATGGAAACAAAGGACAAGGACGGAGAGAAAGTTTAAACAAATATGCAAATTAATTTTTATCAAAAACTTTATTCTGAGTTTCTCAGAAGCTAAAGCAAAAAGGTTAATAAAAAAATTCTCAAATAGATTTATAAATATTCACATTAAAATCATAACAGGCTTAGTATCTCTGCACATGTGTGTGTAAACTGAAAAACTAATTCTAAAATTAAATTACAGAAAGATAAAAACTCAAGAATATTCAAGATACTCTCGAAGAAAAAGTCATGACTTGCTTCTCTAGGTATCAGAGCTTAAGACAAATTATAAGGCCCTAGTGTAAACAGAAATAAAATCTTAAGCTCTTAGTCAACGGAATGGACCCCTCTTGGCCAAGAGTATCCCCACAAAATCTTAACACTAAGCCACTGGCCATAAGTTGAAAGGAGGTCAGACATTCCTCCTCACACTCTCTCCCTTGGAGTTACTTTTTATAACAATAAGATACTAAATTATTAACAGGAGTCAAGCCAGAGTTTAAACCACGTCTGCAGATCATCAATTTACTTAACAGATAGATCACTTGAGTCTAGAAAATGTCCAGTGGCTTGTCTCTGATTAATAGACTTCATTATCTTAGCTTAAAACAGGCCAGTACTTTATACGAAGCTTTATTTATTTAACCAATTACAAATCTAAGAATCTTTAAACCCACCTACAATCTACAAGCTCCCCCTCCCTACTTTGAGATGCCTCATTTCTTGAGGCCAAATCAGTGCACATCTCCCCTGTATTAATTTACAAATTTACACGGTATTCCTGTTTCCATGAACACATAAAACCAAAAGCTAAACCAGCTGCCTTGGGCATTTTTTTCTCACAACCTTGTTAGGTAGGAATAAGGAAGAGGGAATTTCCTTTGAAAAATGGATGGCACTAGGAGGTGCTTTGTCTACAATAGGAGGAACAATTTCACCAGAGAAGGCTTAAGGAACAGGTGATGTGTCAGAGGGTCCCTAAGGACTGACCAGATGTTTGGTTTACCAAAGGGAGTTTCCAAGGACTGACCAACCAGAAAGAGCAGAGAAACCACAAAGTGGAGATAGGATCAGAGCCTTATAAAGGGTCTTTGAAGCATGAACGCGGTTGAGGTAATAGTGTACCTAAATGATCTGCCCTCATTAATATAGCAAAAATCATATTGACCAGTTTATAAATACCATGGCAATCCTTGGAAATTCTCTTACAAGGACAGAAAAGGAGATGGTTCGGCATTCCACCTTTTCATGGAGGGAGGGGTTGGCTAGCTTTATTTGTGTCTCCCCATAACCAGTAAATAAATAAAATCAATGAAAATATAAGGATTCAATTTTTAAAAATCATCAGACACCAAGATGGCCACAGCCCCTGCTCAGGTTGAAACTACATATTTACAGAGTGTGGGGTGTGGGTGAGGCCACAGAGGTGCTTTCGGAAGGCAGTAACACAAGATATACAAAGGTGGTCTTTCATTACATTTTATAGAAGAACCCTAACTATTTCCAAATGACAGCACTACAGGCACAAATCCCTTGATCATTTACTGTGTAATTTAGGTCAAATGCTATACAAATGCATGGCTATAAATATAGAATATAACTGACTCTATTTGGAAAGTGGTAAATACATGGTGGGAGGTCCAGGAGGGTTCAGCTAGATGCCCCAACCAGTTAAGACAAAAGGGGGTTAGAGGATGTGTGGTCATGAAGTGGGGAGTGGTCTTGGGGGTGGGATCAGAGTGGACGTGGGCATGGTCATGGAGCCTGGCTCACTGCCTTTCCCTCCATAGGGCTGCAGCTCTCTGGCCCTAGTTGGGGGGAAATGGTATGATGAAGGGTCATTGGCAGAGGTGTGACTAAGACGGCTTCTAGAAGGCACACAGAAGGCATCTGGGACAAGCAGGGACATGCTCCTTTGACTCATACATCTATACTCAACTATACTGAAAGGTCCCTGGACAAGTCTGGCTCTTTCCCCTCTGAGAAAGTTCTGGAGATTAACAGGTGCAAGAAAGGGCAGAGGGCAGGAAACCAAGCTTTTCTACACGGAAATTGGAAAAATGTTTGGAAAGGGATTCCAGTGGATGAGTGAATAATTCGAAGGAAGTTGAGCACTATGTCCGACCTAGAAAGTCATGTGACATAGTGAGGAGTGGCAGAGAGGGGTGGAGACCTGTTCCACCCACAGATGGATCTGGGATTCCAGGTGAATGGTGCCCCAGGAGGAGCCTAGAAAACTTGCATATCTTATTCCAAAACATCCAACAGGGATCATTTGTATCTGACCAAGAGAGCAGCATTAGTCAGTATGGCTTCTACATTAACCAAATTCAGAAGAACCTGGGATCTTTGGGCAAAATGCCTCCCCCAAATACTCACCACTCTCTACCTTTGTCCTCCATCTGTCCAGCTTAAGAGCAGCACAACCCTCTGTTGTCTTAGGAAGACAACAGGTGAGCCAAAGTGGATCCTGAACCTCTCTCTGTAGGTTATGTGCAGTCCCATCCTGGAAAGGTGAGGACAAACAGCACAGATGAAATACTTGGACTGTACACCTGCCCAGGTAAGGAACCCTGACAGGGAATTAGAGAACACTAGGAAAAGGGAAAGGCCCACACCTGTGGATGTCTCCAAGTTTCCAAAAATTACTCTATGTCTCCTGATCTGGTGGATCTGGGGTAAAGCTCTCTGGGAGCACCACTCTAGCTTGAAGGCAGACTTTGATAAGAGAGATACCTGAGCTCTGCACACATACAGACAAATGGACTCCAATCCACTTTTGAGAACCTTCTATACACTCCTCTCTGGGACCACTTCCTAATAAAGAGGAAGATTTAAGTTTGGGGAAAAGGTGAGCATTCCAGTTAAGTGCAGACATGGTCATCTGTCCAGACAGGCTAACTGTCTAATTCTCCCCCAGTGTTGTCTATGTCTTCCTGGAGTGGAAAACTAAGGGACCAGAGGCTGAGATACCACCAGCCTGTGGCTTGGTATATTGGGCAGTCAGGAAGGAGTGGGGACCTGGCCAGCTCCAGTGGTGACTGGGAACCAGATCTCCAGGAGATAGAAGGGTGCAGATGGGAGAGGAAGCAGAGCAGGTGGGATCTGAGATCCTTCCCACACCCTGAGCCCCTTACAAGGTGGTGCTGCTAGAGGTGGTCTTTGGGCCTGTGGCATTGACATTTTCCTGATCCTCTCTGCTCTCAGTTTGTCATCAAAGACCTGGGGAACCTCTATGGGGATGCCCTGTACCTCCCACCCCTTCTCCAGATCCTTGCATCACCTGTGGTAGAGGCTGGTAAGCGAAGACATGAGGCTATCCCAGGGCATCCGTGAGCACATCCACAGGGCTAGCACATTCCAGTTCTGGAGATTCTTAGGCAGAACATGGGGACAGTGTGCCTGCAAGAGCTTGTGACATACCACCAGGAGGAGGGTGAAGATGAAGGGCCCCTCCACGCCCACTAGCACTGGCCAACTGGCTAGCAAGCAGCTGAACACCATTAGCAAGATCAGGAAGAAGATGATCAGAATGATTACGTGGAACATGGTGAACTAGTTTCCCAGGACTTTGGCCAGGCAGATGGGCAGGTGACTAATGGACAGGTGACTGAACAGGAACAGGTAAAATAGCAACATTCTGGAGACACTGAAGAAAAAGTGGCACAGGGGAACCTGGAAGGAGCTCCACAACGCATCTTCCAGCCAGGATGGTGGTAGTGGTGCTGATGTTGGAGCTCAGTGTGAGCAGAGCCATCTAGACGCCTCCTAGATGCTTATCACACCAATACTGATCAGCAGGGTCATGGTAGAAGTGAACATAGCTGCTCAGCATGATGAAGGTCATGGCTGCCCCCATGATGGTAGGTAGCCAGCCACCAAAGCAAGGGGAAAGGGGAAATCAGTTTTGAGAGTCTTCTTGATAACAACCGTAACCTGTCTTTTGAACATGGACCCCAGGAACTTGACAATCATGATCAGATAACTGTAGAGGACCAAAAGGGAGATTATGAGCAGAATGGTGCCCACAGCAAGATCCAGGAGGTTGAAATTCACAAAGATATGCTGTCATTTGGCAAGGTTCTCTTTGTAGGTCAAGTTATTGATGGTCCAAATGTGGACACTATCCATCCTACAGAGTTGGGGGGGGTGCAGTTCTCAGGCAAGGGGATGATGACGTTCATTTGAGTCATGCTGGTAAAAGGTTTGCATTGTATCTTGATCAAACTCTTGTTTTGGCTTCTTCATCATTCATTGCAATTTGGCTGGTAACTTTTTTTATCCAGCTGGATAATTAACTTTGAGAAGGGCTATGTGATGAATTTCAGAAGTTCTAGGTCATCTTCTCCATTCTTGAAGTAGAAGGTCTCTACCACCAGCTTGGTCAGGATCTGTGTGCAATGAGTGGCAGCCTCCAAGGGTAAAGGCAGAAGCACAGAGTCAGCTGAAGAAGTCGTGCATGGTGGCACCTGCAAAGGCCCTCCTGAGCTCATTCTGATTTCCTGTCTGCCTGAGTGTCATAATGGTGTTGATGACCAAGGTCCCAATGTTTGTCCACAAGGTAATGGGGATGGCATCCTGCACAGTCAGCAGTGAGGAGGCCACCATGCTGAGAATAATGGATGAGGAAGTGCTGGAGCTCTGCACCAGGACCAGCACCAGCAGCACCCCAGTCGAAGCACCCTGGTCACAGGGTTGGACATAGTATAGTCATTGATAAGAACTGCCCAGTCATTTTCCTTCCAAGTAGCTGGAACACACTGCTAAGGACTCTCCATCTTTTTCTAAGAAAAACTGTGAATATCTTGCCCCCAGTTTAGTATATTATGAGGAATTAGCATAAAGTGACAGATTCTAACCCCGGGGGGTTGCTGTTTCTTAATGAAGCAGCCCACTCTCTACCAGCTTTGAGAGTATACTATCCTTTCTCTACTCTATCTTTAAACTCAGGGTCTCCTGCACGGGCAGGGGTAGAGCTGTTCCTTCTCTAGAATGTGCTGTTTTAGTAAACTTTGGCACTTTACCTGCTTGCACTAGCTTGGTCTGCCCATTTGCTCTACTGACTCAGTACCACCAACCACCACTGAAATATACTAGGAACCTCAAACTAGGGAACAGGGACCTGAGAACCTCAGTAGCTCATGTGTTCTGGGCTGCTGGTCACACACATAAGGCTCCAAATAAAACTGTTTAAACGATGTTGCAGAGCTTGGAGTTTTTTCTACTAATACTAGAAATGAGCTTATGAATTTGTTTTTGTAGGACTTTTTTTTTTTTTTTACAAATATGGCCTTATTCAGCAGTGAAAGTTTTACCTTTTAATAAATTATAAATAATGTCAAGCAATATAGCTTCTAGAACTGAACAATAATATAGGAGAATATTTTAAGGTCCTTGTGATAGGCTCGGTGTCTGTGGCTCAGCGGGCTAAGGTGCCAGCCACATACACCTGAGCTGATGGGTTTGAATCCAGCCCGGCCCACCAAACAACAATGACGGCTGCAACCAAAAAATGGCTGGGCATTGTGACGGCTGCAACCAAATAATGGCCGGGCATTGTGGCAGGCGCCTGTGGTCCCAGCTACTTGGGAGGCAGAGGCATGAGACTCGCTTGAGCCCAGGAATTGGAGGTTGCTGTGAGCTGTGATGCCACAGCTCTCTATCCAAGGTGACAGCTTGAGGCTCTGTCTCAAAAAAAAAAACAAAAGATCCCTGAGATAGACAAATATTTTTAAACAGAAAATAAATAGAATACAATACTCTTAAATCTTGTTTTTTTGTTTGTTTGTTTGTTTGATTTTTGGAGATAGAGTCTTGCTCCGTCACCTTGGGTAGAGTACCGTGACATAATAGCTTACAGGAATTTCAAACTCTTGGGCTTGAGCAATCCTCTTGCCTCAACCTCCTGAGTAGCAGGGACTACAGGCACCCACCACAACACCTACCTAGGTTTTCTATTTTTAGTAGAGGCAGGGTCTTGCTCTTGCTTAAGCTGGTCTCAAACTCCTAAGCTCATGTGATCTCCTGCCTCGGCCTCCCAGAGTGCCAGGATCACATGCATGAGCCACTTCCCCTGGCCAATAATCTTAAATTTGATCAGTTCCACCACATTAACATTATAAATTTGAAATCATCAAATGACAACATTGAAAGAGTAACAAGCCAGAGGAAAAATAAAATACCCCATATTTTCCAAATATAAATATATATACACATACACACTAAAAACTAATTTGGATACTCAACATTTAGAAGCAAAAGAACAATTTAGATGAGAGGTGCACAAGAAATTTGAATAGACACTTTACAAACGACAATGGTCAAATGACCAGTAAGTGTAAGAAAAGTAAATCAATCTTATTAGCCATCAAGAAAATGCATAGTAAAATTACATATTCATTAAAATGGCGAAATGTAAAGGTATAATAATATTTACTGTTGCTAAGGATGTAAAATAAAGATGACTTCAACATCCTAATAGTGGAAATGCAAAGTGGTACAATAACTTTGGAAAACTGTTTGTATCATCTCAATGAGTTTTGTGTACCCCCAACCCAATCATTCTTTTCCTAAATATATCTTTGTAGAGACTTAGAGATGTGTGATCTTAAAGAACCATGGATGAATGCTCATGGTAGCTCTTCTTGAGATATCAGAAATTAATAATAATCTGCATGTGTAGCAACATTAGAATGAATAAAACATTATATTACAATCACATGAGGAAGGGAATGACAATTTTTTTCCTGAAAAGGCAAGATAATAAATATTTTCATCTTTCTGAGCCATATGACCTCTATCACAAGTACTCAATATTGGTATTATAGCATAGAAGCAGCTATAAACAATTTTTGTTTTTATTTTTTGAGACAGAGTCTCATTATTTCACCCTAGGTAGAGTACCATGGCATCACAGCTCACAGCAACCTCCAACTCCTAAGCTTAGGCGATTCTCTTGCCTCAGCCTCCTGAGCAGCTGGGACTACAGACACCTACCACAATGCCCAGCTGTTTTTTTCTTGCAGTTTTGCTGGGCCGGGTTTGAACCTGCCACCCTCTGGGCTCCAATAAAACTTTATTTACAACAAATAAGTGGTGGACTGGACTTGAGACAATAGTTTTCTTATCCCTGATATAATAAAATATTTTATAACAATAAAAACACCCTTCAATTATAAAAACAGAAGGAGCAAGAGAAGTTTGAGGTAGCAGCAAATCTCTTGATTTCAATGATCTTTAATGTGATGTTTACATCTATACTTAACATTTAAAATTTGCCTTAAGTTTTTGCTTTAAATTTGCTCCCATCCACTCCGTTCTGAGCACATAATGTTAATAGTCTTTATGTAGTTAGAAGACTTAATTACTTTTAAAATTCAAACAGTAAGAGACCTGAACCCTCCAACTGGCATTCTAATTTTCTAATCTCAAAATCGATAGAAGTAGCTGGGATTTTGTCTTCTTAATACAACAGAGGAACAAAAATATCTCCTCATGAATGAAAGAAAATAGGTCTATGCTCAGTGCCTAAAGAGGATCTAGAATAGATTTATCACCCATGAAAATGTGGTTAAAAATAATAGAGGCCAATATCAGGAATTTGCTTCATTGTGAACCTATGCAACTAGGTTGCTGGGAGCCACCAGAGAAAGCCAGATGATCAGGACCAAAGCAATCCCAGGATTAGTAAGTGAATTCTAGTAGCATTAAGGGCAGCAGCCAGCCTGCACATCCTGTGCTACTCTGAAACCTGGTTTTGAAGTGTGTCTGGACTGTTGCAATCATAAATCAGTAGGAACAAAGAGAGAAGGGCACAAAGCAGGCAAAAGAGAAAAGAATAACCACTTCTCAGTGGGAACATACAGGCTCAAGTTTCACATCACCTAGACAAAGCTAGCTAAGTAAGATAGTGAGCAGATCCAAATTCAGGAAATCAATTCAAGTGAGGGAAAAAAAAAATCCCAAGCAGAAAGTACATGTTTAAATATTCTCAAAGTTTAGAAAGTTAATGTTTTAGAAAACATTTAAAAAATAAAAATGATAGATTTGAACCCAAAGAAGAAAAAATTAGAACCATCCATTTATCAAATGTTTATTGAGCACCTACTAAGTATCAAGGGCTATTATAGTTGCTAAAAATACCATCATGAGCAAAACAAAAAAAGTCACTACTGGCTTGAATTGAGGGAGAAAGTGAAGAGTGAAGAATAGAAAGAAAGATAAAAGGAAGGAAAGAAAGAAGGAGAGAGAAAGAAGAGAAGGAGGGGGGGAGTGAAGAAAGGGAAATAAGAATTAACATTTAGGTAATAGTAAGATCTATGAAGACAAATATGGCAAAAAGAGAAATAAGACAAATAAGACAAATAAGGATTTTCATTTCATTTTTTAAAAAGATGGTAAAAAAAGAAAATGTCTCAATGCCTGTGGCTCAATGGGCTAAGGCTCCAGCCACGTAAACCTGAACTGGGGGGTTCAAATCTGGCCTGAGCCTAAGGAACATAACTATCAGCCTAAAATTCTCTACCAAGGCAAAAACAAAAGAACAAATAAACAAACAAATAAAAACCCATTCAACTGTAAGGCCAAAATAAAACACTAAGTAACTTAAACCTACAGATTTCTTAAGTAGAAGAATGTCTGTCAAATGCAAACAGTAAGAAAGAAATTTAATTTAGAATATACATTGGTGGGGGCAGAGCAAGATGGCTGACTGGAAGCAGCTTCCAAAAAAGGCTCCTGTCCAAAAAGGAAAATAACCTCCTGGAACTGCTCATTTAAGCTGAATACTGGGAGCCCAGCTGAGAGAGAGAAATGATAACTGCGGGTCACCTCTGGTGAGGCAAGCTGTGACTCCAAGAAAGCAAGCTTCAGGTACAAAATTCATCTGAAAGGAAAAGTGTCTGTCCCCTCCCCCAAGAAAGCTCTGAGTTTCTTGCCTTTCTGTTTCCCTTCTTTTTTTTCTCCTCGTTTGCTCCTGCGGCTTTTCTATAGACCAGTGGTGAACTGTGGACCTCTTGTCTCACCCCACGGAAGAGTGCTATGAGAAGTGGGGTGTCCTTCCCCAGAGCACCTGGGTGTCACTCTGAAAACTCTCTTGCTAGGCAGAAAAACTGAACGAAAGTTTTCTCCACCATTCTGAAGTTACAGTACACCCTTCCTCCTTTACCTTATGAACCAGAAGCCTAACCCCCGCTGAGACTGAGGGAGGAGGTCCCTGACCAGTGCCCCCACCCTGCCTGCCGGAACAAGCACCCCACCATGAAAAGACTCTGGGTGGGGGCCGCAGTGAGCCTCCCTCCCTCTGGCCAGGGAATCGGCCGGCGACCGCATGGCCGCATGGCCCCGCAGGTCAGCCTTCTGCCAGGAACTCCACTGGTGACCACCAGGCCTCTAAAGACCCACCCCCGGACAGAAACTCCCCTGGCAACCACGCAGGCCTGCACCTGGCATGCACGCAGCCACCGCAGGTCCGCCTTTGGCCAGGAAATCCCCTGGCAATGATGCAGCACCATACTCTGAGCCTGCAGGGCCTCTGCAAGTCCGCCTTCTGCCAGGGACTCGGTTGGTGACCGCTAGGCCCCCGCAATCCGGCCCATGGCCAGGGATTCAATTAATGTGAATGGTTTAAATTGTCCTCTAAAGAGACATAGTTTGGCTGACTGGATACAAAAAACTCAGGCCAGATATCTGTTGTATGCAAGAATCTCATCTTCCCTAAAAAGATAAATTTAGACTCAAGGTGAAAAGATGGTCATCTACATTCCAGGCAAATTGAAAACAGAAAAAGGCAGGGGCTGCAATCTTATTTGCAGATACAATAGGCGTTAAACCAACCAAAGTAAGGAAGAATAAAGATGGGCATTTCATATTTGTTAAAGGCAATACGCAATATGATGAGATTTCAATTATTAATATTTATGTGCCCAACCAGAATGCACCTCAATTTATAAGAGAAACTCCAATAGACATGAGTAACTTGATTTCCTCTAGCTCCATAGTAGTTGGAAATTTTAATACTCCTTTAGCAGTGTTGCATAGATCCTCTAAGATGAAGCTAAGTAAAGAAATCTTATATTTAAACTTAACCACTCAACATCTGGATTTAACAGACATCTACAGAACATTCCATCCTAATAAAGTTGAATGAAAATTCTTCTCATCAGCCCATGGAACATACTCCAAAATTGATCACATCTTAGGTCACAAGTCTAACCTCAGCAAATTTAAAAGAATAGAAATTATTCCTTGCGTTTTCTCAGCCCACCATGGAATAAAAGTTGAGCTCAACAATAACAGGAATATGCATGCACATACAAAAACATGGAAGCTAAATAACCTTATGCTGAAGGATAGATAGGTCATAGATGAGATTAAGAAGGCAATTACCAAATTTTTGGAATAAAATGACAATAAAGATACAAATTATCAGAACCTCTGGTATACTGCAAAGGCAGTCTTAAGAGGGAAATTTATAGCACTGTAAGCCGTCCTCAAGGAAACAGAAAGAGAGGACGTTAACAACTTAATGGGACATCCCAAGCAACCGGAGAAGGAAGAAAATTCCAACCCAGCAGAAGAAAATAAATAACCAAAATTATAGCAGAATTAAATGAAATTGAAAAAAAAAAACAAATTATAGAACAGATCAATAAATCCAAAAGGTTGGTTTTTTTGAAAAGGTCAATAAAATAGATAAACTTTTTGGCTAACTTAACCAGGAAAAAAAGAGTACAATCTCTAATTTCTTCAATAAGAAATGGTAAAGATGAAATAACAACAGACCCCTCAGAAATTCAAAAAATCCTTAATGAATACTACAAGAAACTTTACTCTCAGAAATATGAAAATCTGAAGGAAATTAACCAATACTTGGAAGCATGCCACCTACCAAGACTTAGCCAGAACCAAGTGGAAATGTTGAACAGGCCTATATCAAGTTCTGAAATAGCATCAACAATACAAAATCTCCCTAAAAAGAAAAGCCCAGGACCAGATGGCTTCACCGCAGAATTCTACCACACCTCTAAAGAGGAACTAGTACCTATATTACTAAACCTCTTCCAAAATATAAAAAAAAGAAGAAATACTACACAATACATTCTATGAAGCAAATATCACCTTGATCCCTAAACCAGGGAAAGACCCAACAAGAAAAGAAAAGTAAAGTATAGACCAATATCACTAATGAATATTGATGCAAAAATATTCAACAAGATCCTAGCAAACAGAATCCAGCAACACATCAAAAAAATTATACACCATGACCATGTGGGCTTTATCCCAGGATCTCAAGACTGGTTCAATATACATAAATCTATAAATGTAATCCAGCACATAAACAAATTAAAAAATAAAGACTAGGTCTACTGTATAGATACATATATGTGGTGCATGTCCAGTCTAGGAAAATTAGGTGAACTTGAGGAGGTGGTCAGTGCAGGGAGATGGTCAACTATGGATGTTCCACCATGTGTTAATATTCTCAAACATGCAAGTTTAAAGCCAACTACTAAGTGATAAAAGTAAACCATGAATTATATGTTTTTTTAATCTAAACTTTATTCCTTAAAAGAAACAAGCCACCTTTACATACACACTTGTTACCACCAAATACTCACATTAAAAAAATGAAAATAAAACAATTGTTTATCTTTTCTTTTCTCATAGAGAAACAGGTAGCTTGAAAAAAGAAAACAAAAGTTAAGACTGCAAAATATAATGTACAAATGCATAGTATTAAAATAAAAAATTCACCTCACTCACAGTCACAGAGACCCAGAGCTTGAAAGGTAGGTTCTGGAGCTAGCAAATGCAGGAATGATCACTGATGATTCATAGTAAACTTGGCTCTTGGTAGTTAAGAGGGCAAGGGAGAAGGAAACAGCCTTCTTCATCCTGGAGATAAAGTTGGAACACATAAAAAACTTAAAGCCCCTACAGTGGTAGAGGGGAAAAAATAGTCTCCTCAAAAAATCTATTATTTCAGGTTGTCCTTCACATTTTTCAGAAATTGAGATTCACAGTAAGTTTTCTATAAAACCTCAAACTGAAAAATGATCCTGGTTGGGAGTACTCTAAGTATGATAACTTAAATCCAATATTAGGTCCCTGTGGAGGCAGGTGCTATGATTTTTTTTT
Organism: Arctocebus calabarensis; assembly: GCA_963573935.1. Lineage (NCBI taxonomy): Eukaryota > Metazoa > Chordata > Mammalia > Primates > Lorisidae > Arctocebus > Arctocebus calabarensis. The sequence goes on along the minus strand of CAUYON010005437.1, from coordinate 21,373 downwards.
GCATAAATTTTTACAATGTTTAAATATTCCAAGATTTACACGAGAATAAACCACTATTCATGGGAGTCAGTAGAAACAACAAATAATAGAATTAGACCTCCAAATACTTCGGATACTGAAAATAGTACAAGTAGACTAATACACTTCATTATTGTGTTTAGAGAACAAAAGTAGGAATAAAAAGCATGAGAAATGAAAACAGCTATATACATCACCAAGAAGATTTTTTAAATACTCAGACAGGAAATTAATAGAATGCTAGTTAAACTAACCAAGGAAAAAAGAAGTAATACTTAAATCAACATAGAAATGAAAAAGTATTATAACTGATATTACAGAAGTATAAAAAAATCAATAGAGACTACTATGACCAACTCTAAGGGAAATGGACAAAAATTCCTTAAAATATACACCCTCCCAAGACTAAACCAGGAAGAAGTAGAAAACTTCAACAGAACAATAAAGAAAAGTGACATTTAATCAGTAATAAAAATTCTCCCTTGGCAAGGTAAGGTGGATCATGCCTGCAATCCTAGCACTTTAGGACTCTGAGGGAGAAGGATATCTTATGGCTAGGAGTTGGAGACAAGTCGGAATGGGATAATGAGACTCCATTTCTACAAAGAATGAGAAAAATTAGCCTGAAGTAGTGGCTTATGCTTATAGTCCCAGCTACTTAGGAGGTCAAGGTAGGGGAATCACTTGAGTCCAGGGGGTTAAGGTTGCATTAACCAGAAAGAAATTCAGAGATTACAGAAAGAGATTCCATTCCAAGAAAAAAACCAATCTTCCAGGACCAGATTGATTCACAAAATCCCCTATACAAAGGAGAACTGGCACCAATTATACTAGAACTAATAAAAAAAAAATGAACTAGGGGAAGAAGTTCTTCTTAACTCACTTTACAAATCAATATTACCTGATACCAAAGATAGATTAGAACATTGAAATGAGGAAACTATAGATCAATATACCCGATGAACATAGATGAAAAAATCCTCAATAAAATACTAGCAAACTAAATCCAATAGTATATAAAAACAAAATACACCATGATCAAGCAGGCTTTATTCTAGGTATGCACATTTATGCAAATCAGTAAGTTGACTCACCACATAAACAGATTACAAAAAAAAGTGCAACAAATGCAGAAATAGCATTTGATAAAATTTAGCATCCTTTCATGACTAAAATCCTCAAAAATTAGGTACAAAAAGAACATGCCTCAAAATAGTAAAAGCCATATAGGACAAGCCCACTGCCAACATCATACTAAATGGAAAAAGTTTAAAAATTTCCCCCTGATAACTAGAACAGGACAAGGATGCCCCCTTTCACCACTTCTCTTCAGCATACTACTAGATAACCTAGTCAGAGCAATATGATGAAAGAAAGAAACAAAAGACATCCAAATTAGAAAAGAGAATGTAAAATTATTTGTTTGCTGATGATGTGATTTCATACCTAGAAAAGCCTAAAGCCTCCTAGATTTGATAAATGAATTCAGTAAAGTTTCAGGGTACAAAATCAACATACGACAATCAGTAGCATACCTATACACAAATAACAACCAACCTAAGAACCAAATCAAGAACTCAATACCTGGTTCAGCACCTATAGTTCAGCAGCTAGGGCGCCAGCCACAACAGCAGAGCTGCAGGGCTCTAATCCAGCCCGGGCCTGCTAAACAACAACTACAACCAAAACCTAGCTCAGTATTGTGGCAGGCACTTGTAGTCCCAGCTACTTGTGAGGCCGAAGCAAGAGAATTCCTGAAGCCCAAGCAAGAGTTTGAGGTTTCTGTGAGCTGTAATGCCATGACAATGACACTCTACCCAGGGCACCAGCTTAAGACTCTGTCTCAAAAACAAAACAAACAAACAAAAAAAAGAGCTCAATACCATTTATAATAGCTATTAAAAAAACCCAAACCAACTAATCCCATATTCAACCAAGGAGGTAAAACACCCCTATAAAGTAAATTAAAAAGCACTGATGAAAAAACTTGTAGAGGACACAAACAAATGGGAAAACCTCGCTTGTTCATGGATCAGAAGAATCAATATTGATAAAATGACCAAACTGCCCTAAGTAATCTAGAGATTCAATACAATTTTTATAGAAATACTAACATGGAGTACTACTCTGCCATACAAAGAACGAAACTTTTCCTTTTGAGGCAATGTAAATGGAACTGGAGGCCATTATGTCAAGTGAAGTGACTCAGAAACAGAACATCATACACATTCTCCCTTATAAGTGGTGACACCATGTGTACACACAAACACAGACTAAGGTATAAGAGACTTTGGAGATTCACTTGAGTAAGAAGGTGAAAGGGGGGTGATAGATGAGAAATTACTTGAAGAGTACAACATACTCTGTCTGGATGATGGCTACACTAAAAGCCCAGACTTTACCAGTACACAATATATCCATGTAGAAAAACTGCACTTATAACCTCTAAATCTATTAAAATAAAAATACATAAATAAATAAATTAAAAGTAAGTAAAATCAATAACAACAACAAAAAAACTCAAATAAATAAAAAACAAACATGTTTGCACCACCAATAGGCAATTGCTGTGTCTGCTATAAACAGAATTGTTCCTCTCACACCCAAATTTATGTGATGTAGCCTTAAATTCCAAAGTGGCTGCATTTGGAGATAGGGGCTAATTAAAGTTAATTGACTATTGAGAAGGAATCCTAATTCAATAGGATCATTGTCCTTATAAGAAGTGGAAGAGTACAGTGTTCTTTTCTCTGTGTGTACTTGCTCAGAGAAAAAGGAAGGTTAGGTAAACATGGCCATCTATAAGCCAGGAAGAGGGTCTTCATCGGAAGCCAAACCTTCGCGGAACCTTGATGCCAGACTCCCCAGCCTCCAGACCCATGAGAAAAGTCAGCTAGTCTGTTGTTTTTTTACTATGGCAGCCTAAGCAGTGTCTAAGTTTGTAATATAGTGTCTAAAAAAATGAAGAGATAATGTTTAATATAGTGTCTAAAGGATGCATATAATATAAAATTAATCATGATAAAAGCATAAGAAAGAAAATTTTGAAAATATTGGCAAATTAAAATAAATATTAGTATATAAAATAATACCTTATTTATGAAGCTTTAGTAAAATGATCAGAATTTAAGCATTCTACACTATCAAATAAGCTAAGTGGGGGTAACAGTTAGGTAAGGAAATTAAAGACACATTACACAATTTTATGTATATGAGTGAAATTTTCAATGATAATCACTAAATAATAGACCAGTAAACTTCATGTAAAAAAAACAAAGTGGAATAAAAAAATAAATAAATCCCCAAAGAATAAAAAACAGCCATTTAATATCATTGATATGTTCTTGAAAACAGTGAGTTTAAGCAAAACAATGCATAACAAAACCAATTTTTTTATCAATGCTATAACAAAATGACATGAAATGAAATGTTATTCAAGGGCCTGATCGGTTTGTCATTTCACTTAAAGACACAGTTTTCATGAACTTGTTGACAATAGTAAATGATGTCTTACTGTGTTACTTAATAATGGTAAATCATTTCTATGGTGATAACTCATTTAATGCTCATAAAAGAAAGGTACAGAAGGTTATAATGTTTGGTCTAATTTAGAGATGAGAAGTTTAGAATATTAACTTGCCCAAAGTAACATGGCTGGTAAGTGGGGATCCAGGATTATAAGCAGAGAAACCTTTGACTCTCAGGTATACACTACTAAAGTCTACATACATTACATACATTTTTCCTTCATTAAAGGAAAAATGAAAGCAAGCACAAACTGCAAGAAAAAAAATTAAAGCATGGAAAAGATGGTAGAAAGTCTTTCAAGTTGATCAATAATCTCAATACAAAATAGTATAATCAGTTCAAAGCAACTGTTGAGAATGACACAAAGAAGATGGTGGACTGGGAGGTTCCAGAGATCTATTATTGATCTATCCTTGAATTCTTGACATAAAGCCAAATTATTCATCATGCTTACAGTCACAGCAAGGTTTATTTTGTTAACATTTGGACTTTTTTATAAGTTCATGAGGAAAGATGTATTATGTTTTCTTTTACTGCCCTGTCCATTTTGCCTATCAAATTTAAATCATCAATGTAAAATGAGTCAGACATTATTTCTTTTTCTCTTCATATCAGAAAGAATTTGTATGTGGTTGAAATCATGTGTTCCAGAAACTTTGGTATGGCTCAGTTGTAAAGATATGAAAGCCTACTGTTAAAATAGTATAAAGAGTTTAAACCATTGGTTTGTTTTCTTTATTAAATTAGTCATTTTGATAGTATTTTTTAGTCAAAAATTTATTTAGTAAACCTATTTTTGATCATAAAATGTTTCCTATATGGATATTTTATACTCTGTTTTTAATAATTTCAATATTATTTCAGAGGGCTAAATGTGTCTCACTTCTGGCTTGTTTTCTTATATATCTGGTAAGCAGTGATTGTGAATCTATATGTGGTTGATCTTGATCTTACTCTGCATAACCCTTAAGGTCTTTTTTTTTTTTTTTTTGTAGAGACAGAGTCCACCTCCATAGGGTGCTGTGGAGTCACAGCTCACAGCCTCCAGCTCCTGGTCTTAGGGGATTCTCTTGCCTCAGCCTCCTGAGTAGCTGGGTTTACAGGCACCTGCCACAATGCCCAACTATTTTTTGATGGAGTTTTGGCCAGGGCTGGGTTTGAACCGCCACCCTCGGTATACAGGGCCAGCACCCTACTCGCTGAGCCATAGGAACCGCTTAACCATAGACACTGACACTCAGAAAGGAAATTCATTCTTTTGTGCCAGGATCTAGATTTTTTGGGAAGAAAGTGATCTTTTAAGGATCCTAGCCAAAATGTTCAGTGGAGATTTTGCTCCCTCACATTAAGTGTCCAGTTCTAATTTTTTGATCCCTCTAGTGGTGTCGTTATTTATCCTTGGGACAACCTCAGCTTTAGAATTAATCTGCTGCTCAATCTTCTCCACTTAAGTTTCAGTTCAGAATTCAAAAAAAATTTTTTTAATTGGCAATATCTCTTCCCAAGGTCCAGCAATGTTATTTAAAAAGAACATTTTAAAGTCAGCTTTATCAAATATCCTGCTGTTTGTTTCTGACAGATCAGCTCTTCAAAGTATCCAGGTTAGCAAAACATTGGAAATGGATTTTTTTTCAAATTTTTTTAAATTTCTATGAATATGAACTTTAATCTTCAGAAGGCATTTACACTAATTAGACATCATAAATAGCAGCATTCATATATACATGTACACATATAACTATGTGTGTGTAAATATGTGTGAATATTACTATTCCTTGTAGTAAGGCATATATTTGTATAAAAGATTTAGTGTTTTATCACCATTTATTCTCAAATTTGTTTTTCCAGCTTAACCTCTCCAGTGAACACAACATAAATATTAATGGGCTAATCAACATTTTCACTTGGATGTCTAACAACTTGATTTTAATGTATTTTAATGTTAAAAAAAAAAAAAAACTAGGTTTCCCTGCTTCATATACACTTTCTGTTCTTGGTCATCTTGGTTGATGGCAAAGACATTCATCTAGATCTCACATAAGAAAGCTTCAGCTTTGCTTCTTTTTTCTTTAATCTTTCATTCTTATTCAGGTTTAATCCTTCATTTTGTAGGCAAACTCCTTTAATTCTGTTTCCGAAATACACTTTCCATTGTTCAATAGAAACTTCCTTTTTGCCATCTATACCACAACTATTGCCTGTAAATGAATTCAACTTCTTGGCAGGGTATTAAGAAAACCTGTGTGATTGTTTCTAAAAAGTGGGTGTCAAAATGTGAAATTTTATTTACTTCTATTTATCAAGTCACCTTGGAATTCAACAGTGGCCGATGAGTTTTGCACTTTGACAAAAGTGCAAATGTATTTGGTATATTGCCTCAAAACAATAAAAAGGGTGGGGGAAATTTTCCAGGAGGAGACTAAAGTGATCTGCCATTGATGAAGAGTCTAAAATTGGAGCAATACAAAAAGTGGGAATGAAGTTTTAACTATTCCTTAGGGAATCCGGCTGTAATTGCACAGCTTACCTTGTCTAGGTCCCAAACCAACTCATAATCTATCAGTCTTCAAAGATAGCAAAACGTCATTCAAGCTTAGGATACAGGAATGTGCCCAGGAGATGTCCACTAAACGTCAACAGATAATAAATGTTATTCAAATGGTGTATATCAAAGACATCATTTAGAACACAATGAAAGTAAATTTTCGAAAAAAAATACCACACTGGGCTCAGCGCCTGTGTCTCAACTGGCTAAGGTGCCAGCCACGTACACCTGAGCTGGTGGGTTCAAATCCAGCCTGGGCCCACCAAACAACAATGAAGGCTGCAACCAAAAAATGGCTGGGCATTGTGGCGGGCACCTATAGTCCCAGCTACTTGGGAGGTGGAGGCAGGAGACTTGCTTGAGCCCAGGAATTGGAGGTTGCTGTGAGCTGTGATGCTACAGTACTCTACCTAGGGTGACAGCTTGAGGCTCTGTCTCAAAAAAAAAAAAAAAAAACACTGCTTTTCCCTCTTGGGTGTGCCTGATCATGATAGGATAAAATTATGAAATGTCATGGATGCCAAATGACAGGGAACATACAGGCCAGTGCAATGATTTGGAAAGGACAGTGGCTTTGTGTCCAGGACACCCTGGTCGAAATCTAAACTCTGCCATTGATTAGCTGTGCTGGCTTGAGTGGACTATGAAACATTTTTGAGCTTCACTTATATGATCTAAAAAGTAAAACATAATATCAATTTTAATATGTAACTGCCAATTTTGGAATAATAAATTGTGGTGCATACACCGTGAAGTACTATTCAGCCATAACAAAAGATGGAGGCTTTACATCTTTGGTATTTACCTGGATGGAGTCGAAGTACATTCCTCTTAGGAACGTATCACAAGAATGGAAATGCAAGTATCCAATGTACTCAATATTAATATGAAACCAACAGATAAACAATTACATGACAATGTGACAATTGAATTCAAATGGAGCAGGGGAGTGAAAGGAAAAGGGAAAGAAGAGAAGGGAGGAGGGTTAGTGTGCTCTCACCTAAGGTGCACAATTAAGAGTATTCGGCACACCCCATGGGTGAGGGGCGCAACTAAAACTTGAATTTTACCTAAGAAATGCAAACAATGTAATCTAATCTAAAAACAAACTTACAAGAATTGTCAAAATACAAAATAGTTTCAGTCATACAATGCTCCAGTGGTTGGGGACATGCAGATCTCACAGGGTAGCCCTCAGGGGAAAAGATATTCTCCTATGTAGGTACATGTCTTTTAGTGTATTTATTTTTTTTCTAACAAAGCATGATATTGATTCTTCTTACCATAAGCTCAAGTGGAACTGAAATAGGCATAGAATGTGAAAAACAAAATAACAGTACACCCACAATACACCCGCATCCACTATTGCATTTTATCTAACAAATGTGATCAGTGTAACCTAATTCTTTGTACCCTGAATAAATCCCAAACAATAAAAATAAATAAATAAAAAATAAAAGATCCCCACTCCAAATAACTATACACAAGAAATAGCTGTTTAGTGGATTTATGGCCTTATTCAGAATAGACCAAACCCCAAGCTGTCACCATGAAGCCATTTTTCTTCACTTCCTAGGGAAACTAAACTCTGTAATATGCTAGAATGTGTGTTGACTTCTTTATTATGTATCTCTAGCCCACATGAATGCTGAAATCTTCAGAGCCCTTTCTCTATTACAGAACATCAGCCCCCTTGTGTTTTACATTATTCATGACCTGGATTTGTCCTTCATATTAGAATGTAAACTCCTTGACAATGGGCAGAGCCTATACCCAATGCCTGATTCAAAGTACTTGCTCAATAAATGGCTGTTGAAAGAAAAGATAAATAACTGAGAAGGCAAGTAAAAGAAACTTCAAGTTTTTCTGTCCTTATAAGTACCACATAAATGTAGATATTATACCTCCTATTCCTCTGAATGTAGTTCATGGCACATATGTGTTCATGTTTACATATGTGTACACATGTCTGTATATGTATCTGAGGGATAGCATTTTGTTGTATTTGGAAGGTAGAGAAATAAGACTGGGTGTCAAAGGAAGATAGTATCTTGCTGGGGTTTAGAATTGTAAACTATACTAGTTCATTCTTGCAAACTCTGTGCTTTCTGAACTTTGTATCTTAATTTCTTCTGCCTTGTGTGTTTAATAATTAGAGTTGAAAAGGTTCTGGGCAGTTCGTTAACAGCCAAGAAGAACAAATGACTTACAGCTGAGAAAATGCCACTAAATTTAATACCTAGCAAGGCTCTCTTTTTAACTTTCTAAGATTTATGGAACACATGAGATTAGCTTGAAAAGTTGAAGAGTCTCTTCATATTGGCCCATCTCAAGAACTTTGACCTTGACATTCAACTTCTCTTGAGTAAACGTCTGCTCTGAATAACGAGCCTTCTAAAGACTGAGCCTCCATGAGGATGGGAAACTAATATGTCACCATTCTTTTCTTCTGGTGCAGACCACCCTGAATCCCAAGGTTACTTTTTCAAGGTGGCATAACTCACTGCTACTAAGCCAGGAAGGTGTGGATCCAAACCTGTCACCTGGTCTCAGAGGACAGTCAGGAAGGATTGATGATTCTCAGTGCTCTGACAGCAGAAGCTTTGCTATCACTGCCTCATTTCCTCGGTGATCTTCTTGCCCTGAACAAGAAATTCTTTTGTGGGTATGCTCAATGCTTAGAAGCTCAATGGCCCCTAAGTCCCGAGATGATCTGGAAGAGATTAAAGATTGGTACTATTCTAGTAACCTTTAGAAACTGAAATAAAGTGTTGTGAGCTGAATCAACCCTTAGAGAGAATTAAAAAGATGCAATTTTATGGAGCAAAAATCTCTCTTCATTGCTATACCTAAGCAATTATTCCATTCTTACATCAAATGAGCATCTGCTGTGGGCCTGAGTTAAACTAAAAACTGTGATGACAGCAGTGAACTTAAACATGTCTTCTCTCTGTGAAGCTACAATCAAATGAGTGGGGTAGAGGGAGATGATTTGCAGCTTTTGACACTGACCAAATGCAATTTTTATTTTACGTAAGACTTAATTTCTGGTTCACTTTGACCAGACGCAACCAAGCAAATGTACCTCCTTGAGCCTTGCATCAGAGCTGTGACCCTGAGAAGCAAGCACAGTGGAGGTGATAGCTTTGAGAGCCCAGACACAGGCTATCGTGGTTCTAGGTAGCGACATACAGCCTCCAGGGCTGTGAGTGACAGCACCTCCCTGCTCAGCTGTCGTGGTGGCTGTGTCCTCCTATGTCCTCTCTGGGCTGTTCACTTGTCATGGTCCTTTCTTCCTGCCTTGTATCTGAGCCTGGTTCCCTAACATTCTTTACAATTTCGTGAGCTCACCAATACCCTTTCAGCAATTTGTTTGCAATTTAAACAAACTGTAGTCAGTGTCTGTTATTGTTTTCTATTAAGAACTCTATCTGATAAAATTCTGTGTATATATGCATGTATGTATGTATGTGTACAACTATATAAAATATTAAATTATCAAAACACTAAAATGATAAGAATCTACTGGAATATAAATTTCATAAAAGCAGAACTTTCTGTGCTGATTTCTCTGCTGTACCAAGTATTCCTTAAGTATATATACAGTAACTGAATGAATGAGTGAGTGAATAGATTTTCACTATTCAAAAAGCTGGAGATAACGTTTTTACCAATTGGTGAATTTGTACCTAGGAAAAATGTTCTCATAAACTATATACTCATATTTCAGATAACTTTGTGGCTGTCTACTTTCACATCTCCAGAAATATGCAAATGCTTGACATTACTAAATCCCATTTGCAGAATCATGATGATAGTTCATAGTGACCGAGGGAAACGCTAATGTCCTCACCTCTGCACACCCCAATCTTCTAAAGAATAGTCTTCCTCACTCTATGGGGCAAATACAAATCTCAAGGCAAATCTTCAAGCCCTGGGATTACTGAAAAGGGATGCTATGGATATGACTGCAAGAGAAAAAAAAGGGAACAGGTTTCTGCTAAATAATTTGTTGTGCCCTTAATGTCATCATTTTGTTCCAAGTTCCTTACTCACATAATGCTGAGATGTGTGAACACACAGGGCTGTCATAGATTCCATTAGCTTCTATTTTGCACACATTATGCCGGGAAAGAGCGATAAACAGAAGCTAAGCTCTGGCTCTGCAGCCTGCTAGCGTGCAGCATGACAGCACCCATTGCTGGCTATCACCCACCAAACTCACGCCTGCATAACCAAGCAGCATCTGTTAGTGAGCCTTGCCTGTATCCTCACCAGTAAGAAGACATCTATCAACCTACTTCCTAGTGGGTTGGCATCAGTTAATGAGGACTCTATGACACTTCTGAATAGTAACATTAGAACAAGCTGGCAAATCGGAACAGACAAGAACTATCTATAGTTTTTTTGTTTTTGTTTTTTTTAAGGTAGCCTATTATTTTGGTTGAAGTAAAAATTAATGATATAATTGTTGATAACACTTTCAGCAATTAAACCCATTGTATAGACATAATGGCTGAGCTCTATCCTTCTGGTTGTCTATTACTTTAGCACTGGAAAACACATTTTTATGTATTTTCTTCACCAAAATTTGAATACATTTGAAAGAGGGCCCTTCAATTTGGGAAAAACTCATTCTGCAGAAATAATTTCCTAAAGTCATTTATTTTGAAAAGGGTAATTTAAAATACACCAATACACACACACACTCTGCCTTATTTATTTTACCCTGTAATTATATTTTTACATGATTGCTTGTGTATTTTCTCACTATAAAATGGAAATTAAAGGTCTGATGACTTGGGTTGATTTAATTTACCCAGGGAGAACTTCCACCCCCATTCTGCAATAGGGACTTTGTTACTATGTCATTACTCAATCTATAGAATTATGGGATGCTGGGTGTAGAGGACTGGGCACCATGCTTGCAAAGGACAGTTACTGATTCTTATCACATTAAAAGGAAACGCTGACAACAGGACAGTCTCCTGGCAAACCTAGAGACGTTTCCTGACTTAGGGGCAATCCCCCAAGTAACTCAGTGTTCCAGAATGAGATAAGGTCGATCACTCACTAGTAAGCATGTGCTAAACAGTGATGCTTAGTAGTTCTTCATGAGGGTTGTGGGAAAAGAACACGTGAGAAGAGCACATGGCAATCCTTAGGCAGGCAGCCCTCATAAGTAATTACCTGAACTCTCCACACCTGTTGTGTGTAACCTTAATAAATAGCCATTGTGGAGAGGGTTCAGGGCTACCCTGCAACTAAGGTTAGGATGCCTCCCGCAAGCTTGTACTTCAAATCCCTGTCACGCCTGGTTCCTTCCTGCTGCAACCGAGACCGGGCCATAGGGGCCCTGACAGCTGGGATCACTTGATTTTATCCAAGTTTATTTTAGTGTTTTAACTACCCATTATGTAATTATTTAAATCATTTGGGGAACGAAATTCTCCCAAAGGTATTTCTCTGTGTAAGTCCTTCATGTTTTTTTTAGTGTATTCAAATAGGAGCAAAAGTATAGAAATAAAGTTACTTAGGGCCCAAAAGAATCTGACATATTATTAAGCTCAGTATTATATTCTAACAGATGAGGAAACTGAAACTTGAAAAGAAAGAGAATCCAAAGTCACTCAGTGAACAGGAAAATCTTTCTGGCTTCTGATTTCTCTACCTGGCCTCTAGCTCTGTCCACATTTACTGACTTTCAGTTCCACAGGCTGCTTTTTAACATGATCTTTGTGAATAAAATGGAAGCTCACTGGGAAAAGGAGATTACTGGCTATGAGAAAGGAATAAATTCAGCAAGGATATTTTCAGACACATGTGCAAATTCACCAACAGGGAATGAGACTACGTACTTACATACATTTGCATGCCTGTGCATTGCATCTACCTTTCAAGTCTGTGAATGAGAGCAGCAGTATCTCACTCACAGAATCTTCACTTTCGTGGAAGCTACCCACATGCCCTTCTAGACAGTAAGACAGTACTCTACACATTTTTTAGATGCATGTTGCATATTTCTTCCCTGATATCAATTTCTATCCTTGCATTTCCTGACATTCAGACTTTTCTCCCAGAATTCCTCTTCCCCAACTCTGCTAGAATTACATTCACTTTTAATAATTGATTCTTTTTCAAATGCATTCTACATAGTTTTCTCTCTGTCTTTCTAAATAACTATACCCTACCTAGAAGTAGAGGAATAGAGCATCTATTTTATTTTTGTAGCCCTCAAAGTATCTACCACTTGTTTATCAAACATTTATTAGTGCCAAGTCGATTTTTCACACAGTGATAGTTACTTAATAATCATTCAATATTGCATTAATGAATGAATAAATAGATGGCATCTATAAGCCAATCTGGAAATGCATTGGAGAGTAAGTTCTACACCACCTCTGGCTTGTTTCTAGACTCCATGCCCTGGTTTCTGTATCACCTGAAGCAGCAGGTGTTCCCTGTGCCATGGAGTGCATGCTACACAAAGATTGGACTCTAGAATCCCTGGATTGTTCTGTCACCTACTGTACTGAACAGCCTAATTTATCTTGTATTCAGCTTCCTACATGTGTTCAACATCTTTCGTTTTCAACACTACTCCTTTATTCCCCCATATTCCCTTTCCTTTCTCTTTAGACCTAATACCTAATCTTCATTCCACATATCTGTACAGACAGTTCCTGCTACTGTATTTTGCCTTTGACATTCTTACCTCTGGTTGCACACTTAATATCTCCTCACATGCAAATCTGTGAATAAATGAGAGTATTTGTCCAGCTCTTACATAAACAATAGCCCTTTTTTTCTTTCTTTCTTCTTTTTTTTTTTTTTTTTTTGCAGTTTTTGGCAGAACTGGGTTTGAACCCACCACCTCCAGCATATGGGGCCAGCGCCCTACTCCTTTGAGACACAGCGTCCTACCCTTCTTCAGGTGATGCAGAAACCAGGGCATGGAGTCTAGAAAATAGCACTTTTTTTAACCAAAGTCCCGACAATACTTTGTTCCAAAGTCACACTTCCTTTCATACTTGAAGCCATCATTTTTTAGCCAATGCTGATTCCTCTTTTGCAGCAGGCTCTGCACTGCTTTTCACAGATCCCAAGATGAATGAGAAACAGCTCCTGCCTTGCAGCCCCTCACAGTATAAAGTGGATGATGTGGCTGGAAAGAGATCATTTGGACAGTGAGGAGCACTTCATTATGGAAACCACCATAAAGTGAGGCACCAATCTCCATGTGCCACAGCATCAGAGAGCATTCTCTAGCCGGTCATGCCTGAATTTATTTTTTACTTAAGTCATAATTAGTAGTAGATGTTGTGGGAGGGATAAATGGGCTTCAGACTTCTTTGTATCCTCTCAAAACATCCAACACAGATGTCCAATAAAAACTCAATGATTGGACGAAGGTTGAATCTACATAAGTTCTTTGTCTTCCCTCAATGTCATGTTAGTTCAAATATGAGTTTACACCTCAGATTTCTGTGTAGTATTTCTATAATGTTTCTGCAGCATTATGTAATGTTTTTACAATACGTATACTGTAATAGTCTCTCTGCTGCAATATCTCTTCTCATCCTTATTGGACATTCATTTTCTAGGCTTACATGTGATTCATCTCACAAATGCATCACTTTTTTGTGAAGACCCTGAGACCTATTCAATGAGCTCTAAACTCCACAACCAAACACTCCAAGCCCTGTACTGAGACTCCAGTCTATTTCTTCAAATAGAGCTTTTTTGCACAACTATCTACAGTAGTCAATTTAGTCTACACCTTTCTGCTGACATGTATTGTTCAGTTCTTCACAGTGTACACAGTCCCTTTAATTTTATAAATGGAGAACAATAGATCAGTAATAAGGAGGAATCTTGGGTTCCTGGGAGGACTTTCAGAATGCAAGGGCCAAGTTGTAATCAAAATGAGTAAGGGGGATCAGCCACTCCAGTGAGGGGTGTTGTCTCGGCTTACCCAGGTTACACGGAACTTTTGGGTTTGCAAAACTAATCAAGGACAAGGTTTTGGAAATCTGTCAGCACTTTTCACTTGTTAATTTTTTTAATGTTGCAAAAAGTCATTTTTCCTTTTTTTATATTTATAACTCTACTTCCTATATTTGAAAGAGCAAAGGTGGCATGAAAACTTAAATATTATGGAAGAATATTATGTCAACTATTTTCAGCCATGCGAGGAAACACTGAAATTGAGAGCAGGGGCTGTGGTGTTATCAGCTTTGATGATCATTCTGCCTTACTGTCAGCTTTCTGGCTTTGCTCCTAATAACCTCCCCATTCTGTTTCCTGTGCCTTCACTTCTGTGACCTTCTGTGACAGGCTTCTTAAAAAGTCTTAATTTTTCTTTCGATTGCAGCAACTCATTTACAAATGTAGAACTTCAGCCTTTATTAGTCCCCTCCTTTTCTGTTGTTCTATAATTGGATTATGGCATGACCTGTAATCCTTATTCTCTTGTTTTCACAGTGGTACAATGATATTAATTTTTTGTTGGGTAGGAGTTGGTCATATATTCTGTAGATGCCTGAATTCAATAAAGATTTTGTACATTCACACAAGCACATACACCGACAGAAAGCAAATTTCTTTCCAGAGAGAATTCTACAGTTGTCATGGAATAGTGGAGTTAATATACGTCACACCAAGTTACGACTATAGGAGAACAGAATATGCCATCCCAATATATGTCTTTTTGGCATCAGGATTATTTTGAGCCAATTAATTTGGAAAACAGCAGACATAAAAGAAGCTCTGAAAACAAAGAAGTTATTCTTTTGTAAGAGAAATGTATATCTATAAAGGAAACTTTCATCTGTTAGGGTGTCTTCCTCTCTGTACCAAGAACAGAAGGATGACTCTAAATTGTTAGAAACTTTCATCAAAGGAGAAGGCAGGGACATATCTGCATAACAGACCTTATCCTTGTTTGCTGTGCTTTTCCTGGATACCTCTTCTTTACTTTCCCTCACCCCAATATTCTTTCTTTGTTTCATTTAAACATGTCATTTAACCCTGAGCTCAAGACACTTCTTTGAGATTTACTCATTTTTTCCCTAGGTATCTCACTTGTATACATGAGGTATATATGTTATTAGACATTTGTTTGTTTCATGTTGTGAATCTCTCTTTAGAAACAGGAGTTAGCTCCAAGTAAAGACTACGAAGGGTAGAGAGAACATTATTTTTCCTTCCCTATAGGAAGACCAAAATTTCTCTTACAAAGAGCACGTATCAGGCAGCAGGCCCCAAACACCCGCTACTCTGAGTTGCCATTGCATTCAGTATTCAGATACCAGATATGTTGTTCATCTCCACTTTTCACCCCCCTCCTCCTCTGCACTGTATTAGGGCTCAGAAACTGATACTCTAAAATATGGCATTTTGACGCACTGAACTGAAGCAACCCCCAGGTCTCTCTGACCTTATCCCACCTTCCTCCATCTCTTCCAAAGAACAGGATAATGTTGTTCACTGAAGTTCATAGATCTGCTAAACTCTGATCCACCAAGGAGAACCATGGTATTTTGTCCCCACCCCCACCCCAGTTATCTCATTATCTATTGCAGACAAGAAGGCCAGGAATGCAACCACATCTGAACACACACTTTCACAAGATAATGTCTGTCTCTCAGACTCGCTCAAATTCCAAAGAGAACTATTAACAAATGAATCTCTGTTCCCAATCCTTTGATCTATTTAGCCTCCCTAGTAATCATTTATTGCCTCACAATGGAATTCCTCTTCTCCTCTTTCCCATAGTTGTCTTTCTTTCTGCACCCTCAAGATGGTCTGTAAGCTTCTACACAGCCCTGAGGAGATTTATGAAGAACACATATATCATAAATTTGTATGCCTTTTCTCCAATTACTCTGTCTTTTGTGAGCTTATTTTTCAGTGCATCTTCCAAGTATACAAAGGAAACTTTCATTTACCCCTATGACTGTGAGATCCTGGAAGGTAAGGAATATAACTTTCACTTCTATATCTCCAGCCCAACCTGCTTATTGCATGTCACAAATGCTTTATAATTTGGGGCTGATGGAGTAGTGAACTATTTTTTGGAATTTAAAACTATATATGATTTTATGCTTAAAAGTTTTTCTAAAGCGAGATTCCAAGCTCTTGTTTTATAATATTTCTTTCTCCACATTCTTTAGGGTATCTCTAAATTATTCTATGATTGCTGACTAAAATATTATGAAGTCTATAAATTTGGGAAGGAGAACTTTATTTCTTATAAAGGGTTGCAAACTGTAGACTGGGAAGCAGAGCCTTGAGTCAAGACTGAGAAAGCAGGCACTTTGAGGAATAAAGGGTAGAATAAGAATTTATGCTAAATAGGTTGACTAGATATACATATTTATAGGATTATAGGAGGATCTATGAAATTCAGGAAGGGAGGTTGTCCACATGCCTCGTTAAGCAACCAGATATGTTACTTATGCCCTATGTTAACTTTTGGGTAGAGGCTTAACATTAAAATGAAGTAAAATCAGGCTTTAAATGTCAAAAGGTAAAGCAGAACCCTTTTTATGATGAGGGTACTTTGTGCATAGTCTCTATTATCACGCCAGTACTAGTCCATGATTAGTGCTCATTTATAAGAAGGGAATACATTGGGAAACTGGTCCTCTGTGTGTCAAATCCTTCCAAAAAAGGAAGTTGGGAGTCTGTTCCCAGTGTCAGAAGTTTACTGGGAGTCAGCAGAGAAGTGGGTCTTCCAGTCTTTGTTTTCCCAGGGCTTATTTCTGTTTTACTCTTAAGAAAGAAATCTAGTATCAATTAGAAAGGAAAGGGGTGTACTGAGACATGGCTGACCTCTCTTCCTTTCATGGGTTGGAATTTTAATTGTTATGAGGTGACCCATTCAGTTGGTTGGGAGGGCTCATGATTTTATTTTTATTTTGCAGGATATTTTGAAACATTTTGAAATAAAAGTTTTACATATAATTTCTTTTCAAAAAAAAACCTAGGTTACATACAATTTTACTTAAACAATGGTGGTCCTTTTGCAAAAATGAGTACCTAGAACAAATATCAGAAAAGAATTCCATTGCCTTGCTTGTCCACAGCAGATGTTATTCTGATGCACACACACACTCCCACTCACTATGATCAGGCATACTGGCTTTTCATATGTTTGCCTGGTGGAACCAGAAAAAAACCATATAGCTAAGGCAGTTCTTAGTAATATAAACAAAACTGGAGGCATTAGCCTTCCAGAATTTAGACTGTACTACAAAGCCATAGCGATCAAAACGGCATGGTATGAGCACAAAAATAGAAACATAAATATCTGGAACTGAATAGAAAACCAGGAGATGAAACTTACATCTTACACCCACTTAATCTTCAATAAATCAAACAAGTGCATACACTGGGGGAAAGATTCCCTATTCAATAAATGGTGCTGGGAGAACTAGATATCTGTTTGGAAAAGACTGAAACTGGACCCACACCTGTCTCCACTCATGAAAACAGATTAAAGATGTATAAAAGACCTAAATTTAAGATAAGAAATGATAAAAATCCTCAAAGAAAACATGAGAAAAACACTTGAAGATATCAGCCTAGGGAAAGACTTTATGAAGAAGACTTCAGTAGCAATTGCAACAACAACAAAAATAAACAAATGAGATTTAATGAAACTGAAAAGCTTCTGTACAGCTAAGGCAACAACAAACAAAGCAAATAGGCAACCTACACAATGGGAAAGGATATTTACTTAGTTTGAATCAGACAAAGGCTTTATAACTAGGATCTACAGAGAATTCAAATTAATCAACATGCAAAAAGCCAATAATCCCTTGTATCAATGGGCAAGAGAGATGAATAGAACCTTCTCTAAAGAAGATAGATGAATGGTCAGCAAACGTATGAAAAAATGCTTGCCATTCTTAATTATTAGAGAAATAAAATCAAAACCACCCTGAGATATTATCTAACCTCAGTGAGGATGGCCCACATCACAAAATCACAAAACTGCAGATGCCGACAAGGATAAGGAGAGAAGGGAACACTTTTACACTGCTGGTGGGACTGCAACCCCAAACTAATACAACCTTTTTGGAAGGAAGTATGAAGAACTCTCAAAGAATTCAAACTAGACCTCCCATTTAATCATGCAATTCCATTACTGGATATCTACCCAGAAGAACAAAAAAATCCTTTTAGCGTAAGGACAGTTGCACTAGACTGTTTATTATAGCTCAATTTACAATCGCCAAAATGTGGAAACAGCCTAAATGCCCATCAACCCAGGAATGGATTAATAAGCTGTGGTATATGTATACTGTGGAATACTATTCAGACACAAAAGGATGGAGACTTTACATCTTTTGTATTAACATGGATGGGAGTGGAACACATTCTTCTTAATAAAGCATCACAAAAATGGAGAAGCATAATCCTATGTACTCAATTCTGATATGAGGACAATTACTGACCTAGTACATCGGGGGTCTGGGGGAAGGGGAGAAAGGGAAGGAGGGAGGGGGCAAGGGGTCACAGTGTGTGGGACACAATTATAAGAGGGACTTTACCTGACAAATGCAATCAATGTAACCTGGTTCTTTGTACCGTCAATGAATCCCCAACAATAAACAAACAAACAAACAAAAACATATGGTTGGCTGGATCCAGTAGTGTAGACATGGAACTAAGGAAAGTTCATTTGACAGTAGATTTGTTTTGTGGCTATAAAAATAATAAAAATTTACTCAGGTGCTCTAGTAATTAGAAAAATGTAAATCTTAATATAATGCAATGCCAGTGATAATGGTGGCTCACAGCTGTAATCCCCCTACTTTGAGAAGCTGAAGTGTGAGAATTGCTTAGGCCAGGATTCAAGTGTAGCCAGAGCAACAGAGTAAGACCTCATCTTTACACAAAATCAAAAAATAATTAACAAGCCATGGTGCTATGTACCTGTGGCCCCCACTTCTCAGGAGGCAGCTTGATCCCAGGAGTTTGAGGTTGCAGTGAGCTATGATGACATCAGCCTGGGTGACAGAGCAAGATTGTCTCAAAATAAATAAATAAATAAATAAAATAAAATAAAATAAAATGACATGCAATTTTTACTTGTCAAACTGACAATTCATAAAACAAAACAATACACCCATAGCTTGTAAGAGTGAAAGGTGTTGACCTAGGAGGAAGAGGCTGAAGCACAAAATACAATGTAAAGAGTTTTCTTGAGCCAAGATGAGGACACTTTCTCAGGAGACTCAGACCTAAGTAACCTTGGATATGAGCTGTGTTTGGCCTTTGTTACAAGCAGGTTTTTAAACAACAGCAACAGCAGGGGATAAAGAGAAGACTGATACAAAGTTGTTTGTCAGGAGTTCTCATTGGTTCGCAGAAACAACATTGATTCATGATTGGCTGTACATTGTTAAGCTATAAGATGCGAGTTAGTGTCTAGTGTGGCATTATGAAATTAATTTATAGCTACTTGTGTCAATAGCAAGCAGTTTTATGAGACAAATACATAGCTCAGAAGGAGGAAGGGAGGATGGGATTGCTGTCTCATTTTAATGCTTCTCTGGGCCTGATAATTTGAAAGAGCTCACATTTCTCAGTTGAAATTTATTTTCTTTCCTCAGAGGACATGAGTACTTTCATGTATTGTTGGTGAGAATGCATTTTTGGAAAGCAATTTTTGTACATCCATTAACTAGTAACAACTTCAAACAATCTTTCCTACAGAATGCATATCAATGCATAAAAATGTATCTATAAGGGTATCCAATGCAGGATAGTTGCACTTAGCCAAAATAACAAAAAATAACAATTCTGCATGTGAATTAATAAAAGAATGTTTAAATTATTCATAATGCATTTATGCAAAGAATACTATGCCACTAATAAAGAGAATAAAAAGGCCTTTATGTATTAATTTTTCCACATGTATATTTAAGGAAAACTCATGCAGAAATGCAGAACAATATGTGTACAATTATTTATCTCTCTCTTTCTCTGTCTCTCTCTCTCTTTGTAAATATAAAAATATACATATATATATGTACACACACATACTCACACACATACAGAGAGTGCCAAAAAGATGTATACACATTTTAAGAAAAGAAAAAAGTGTAGTAAAATTGTAATACTCAAGTCACATTTGACTTCTGTAATTATAAAAGGTGTTCAAATATGATTTGTATTTATCTTTTGCCATCAGTATACATTGATTATTACAATTGTAATATAGTTCATTTCCTTTCTTAAAATATGTATGAATTTTTTGACACTCCCTATATTTCTACATATACATTTATGGAAAGGTAAACACCAAATTTACCATTATTAGTTGTAGATGTCAGTATTGATTACCTACAAGGGCATAGGGAAAAGTTCCGTGTTGCTTTCTGAAATTTTACTGAAAAAATCAACTCAAAAAAGGCAGATTATTTGGAGAAAAGGTATTCAAACATATTTAATGTGTATGCAGGAGATTTCACAATGAAGGCCCAAAGATACAAGGGGAATTGTCCATTTTGGACAATTGGTTCAGCTCAACTAAGTATGGACAGCCATTTAGAAACATGACTGGACAGTTTATGAGCTAATGATAATCAACTGAATGAGGAAACCAGGCCAGGCTTGACTGTCTGCACATGTATCCCTTTCTTATCAGTATAGGGCAGATCCTCTCTGGAGTGGAGGTCTTATGACCTATAGTCAAGTAAAGTAGCTTTTACACAGAATGGAAGAAGGAAAGGGAGAGTAACATTTTTGTGTCTGATGTCTGCTTTGAGGAAAAGCTGCCCTGGTTCGATGACCTGCCTTCAGGAAGAAGGAGTCTAGATTCTGTGGCTAACTTTTGGGGAGGATGGAATTGAAAGAGAGGAGGGAAGGAGAAGGTCAGAGGGCAATATCTTCTTCTGAGGCTGCTTCTGAGGCCTTCATTTGGGGGTATTCTAACTCCCTACACAATCTAAGTTTGAAGTAAAGAGAAACAATATAAGCATTTTTCTGTATTTCTTTATAGGCTAAAACCAATGAAAACATGCAGAAAAATGTCTGGAGTTTTTATATGTGTGTGTCTATATTGCTTTTTTTTTTATTTTTAATAATTTTATTGAATCATAATTATGTACATTGGTGCAATCACAAGGCACGATTCATATACATTCAGAAATATTTTGATCATACTGTTACAGATATCCTTCATGGCATTTCCTTGAACACTATATAAAGACATTAATACTCTACCTTTAATAAGTTTCGCCAGTACCCTGCTAAGATGCACCGTAG
>CAUYON010005431.1:0-20234 GCA_963573935.1 Arctocebus calabarensis | reverse complement strand
AGAAAAATTTGCAAGAAGAAATTGATGCCTTAGAATCCAGAGTGGAATCAATTCAGCGGGTGTTAGCAGATTTGAAAGTTCAGTTATATGCAAAATTTGGGAGCAATATAAACCTTGAAGCTGATGAAAGTTAAACGTTTTATAATACTTTTTTCTAATTTGTTAATTTGTTTAATAAACTTGAATATTGTTTAAAATGGGAAAAAAAGATTATACAAACAAAAGGAATACCCACAAAAGGATTCAATTCAGTTCCATAAATCATGTGCTCCCATTGAAAAGCCAGATAACAAGTTCCAGCTGGTGATGGGTAGAACTAGACCAGGGATGGATAAACTACAGTCTTGAGCAAAATCTGGCCTCTGACCTGTTTTTGTAAATAAAGTTTTATTGGAACATGGTCATGGTTATTTGTTCATATACTGTTTGCTTTTGTGCTATAATGGCACAGATGAATGGTTATGACAGAAGCTATACGAAGTGCAAAGCTAAAAATACTTACGGTCTAGTCCTTTACAAAAAAATTTGCTGACCTCTGTTCTAGACAATAAACATGCAGGTGAGCTTGAACTTTTTAATGAAAAATAGAACTGGGCGAAATCCTAACAGATCTTTCTGAGCATAGCCAAAAGGCCTGAGCACATCCTCTGCTGAAGTGACAGAGAAAGATAAGGATTATAGGAATCTTTGGATAACCATACCTAGAAAGAGGGTCCTGGGGCCTGGATCCAGCTGAGAGGGGCACTGGATCCATGGGTTCAAACAGCAGAGCTCCCTAAACTATATGTGCATAGTATAACTATTTTAGTCAGGATCTGAAGAACCTCAGAGACCTGGCTTACCATTCAGTTGACTGTCCTCTTTACCAACCACTATAATGTTTGACTAAAGCTGAGACAGAGTGAGCCCTTATTAGAAGACCATTGAGAGTAATGTCCCTGGGGCATTGGAAATCCATCTTGGACAGTTATGTAACTTGAAAGGAAGTCTTGAAGGGATGGTAGAGGATGCAATGACAGTAGTGAATCAGGTTCTCCTATCCCTGAAGGAGCCTCTTGAACCAGAAACCCAAATAAGTAGATCTTTGAGGGAACTTCAGAGATCATTCTAGGCCAAAAGTATGGAAGCACTTATTCAAAGGCTCACTACAGGGTAAGTAGTGAAGTCTTCTAATCCCATGTTTTCCCACCATGCTCTATGACCTAACATTAATACATGGCACATTGTCTCAAATACCCTGTGGGCCGATGGAGTGTTCCTTATGATCTGGACCTGCAAGGCAGAGATGGATGTTTGAGGGAAACCTCAAACTCATGATCATCCCTGAACTCAAGATTCTTACAAGAGTTAAGGGGATGCGGGTGGCACCTATGGCTCAGTGAATAGGGCACCGGCCTCATATACCAAGGGTGGCGGGTGCAAACCTGGTCCTGGCCAAACTGCAACAAAAAAAATAGCCAGGTGTTATGGTGGGCGCCTGTGGTCCCAGCCACTCTGGGTGCTGAGGCAGGAGAATCACCTAAGTCCAAGAGCTGGAGGTTACTATGAGCAGTGAGGCCACGACACTCTACTGAGGGTGATAAAATGAGACTCTGTCTCTTAAAAAAAAAAAAAAGAGTTAAGAGGATGAAGAGGGGTGTGAGAAGGCCTATGTAGACATATGAGAAAAGAAAGAAAGAGCTATCTGTGATGGTTGGTATATGGCTTTCATAAGGGACTGGGGCAGTAGTATAGCTGGGTCAGAGTTACTGGTACAGGGGCCAGAACAAGTAGCCAAATCAAAGGGAAAAAAGGAAGCACATTCCAAGAACATTGTCAAGGTCTACACCTTTGCATAAGAAATCTTCCAGATCAAAATGGCAACCAAAGTCAAGGTTACCAGATAGAAATAAGAACAACCCAGGAAAGGGAAGGAGTTTCATTCTAAATGCTGGGATAGTGTAGACAGTCTGCAATCATAACAATACGAGGCATGTCGGATTAGCGATTCTAAGTGGTGATAACATACCAACTCTCCTATAGTAATGATTGCAGTGCAGGCTGACAGGGTTCCAGAATGCCAGTGTTGTTTTGTAGATAACTTTGAAAAATCTAGAAGAAATATGTGTAACATTGGTTTACATGATGACCACTATTGCTATAAATATGTAAGAAAAGATAACTAATTATAAATGCAGAGCCCCAGTCAAAGGGTTTCACAGAACGTCCTTGGAGTTAAAATGGTTGAATAGTTGAGCACCACATTCTATTCAATGACAATCGAGGTGCCCATAAACAAACATAAGGTCAAGTCAGTAAAAGACCTTAGAAGCATGGCAAACCAAAAGGTTAAAAGAAAAAGGACTAAAGACCTCGAGAAACAGTGTTTGGAGGTGCCCCACTGAATGTGAATCTCTAACCCGAGTTTTCCTCACTGTAGATCAGTTTGAAAATTTGGCCACTCCTCTAGATCAGGGTCTTGAGTAAAAGAGAGAGAACATGTGTGCTCAGAAATGAAATTCTGAATAATTTTCAATTGAAAATCAATCTAGTTCATCTTGTTCCAAGGCAGCTAACCAAGTCTGATCATATACCTAAGGGCACTGCACTCTGTAATATGTACTGGGGCAATGAAGATGGATCTACACAGTCACTTCCGATTGGCTCCTTCTTGCTTAATAGGGAAACCAACACGTAAACAGATAATTTTGATAAGGTTATGTAAGTACATATCACAGAGATAAGTACTATTCTTTCTTGGGCATTCTAGTAAGATCTAGAGTGTTAAGAGAACACAGAGAAGAGTCACATAACTCAGAACAGGATGTTAGGAAAGCTTCTGGAAGAAGATACTTGGTTCCCCCAATAGGGTCAATAATGAGATAGTCAGTGAGGCAGGAGGAAAACCAGAGGACATAGAAACCAAGAGAATGGAGATATTTGAGAAGTAGTGAAAAGGCAACCGTGTCAAGTACAGCAGACAAGGGCAAAAAAGTGTTTTGGTGCATTTTTAAATGAGAAGATCATTGGTGATTTTAAAGATCGCCTGTTCATTGGAGAGGAAGTGAGACCAATAGCCAGTGTTGAAGATGGAATGAAATTAGGAGTGGGAAGAGCCAGCTCAGATCACCCTGTGCAGGGCTGGGCCAGGAAGAGAAGGAGAGCGATAAAGTGGTTGACAGTGGTTGAAGGAGGTAAAAGAGAGGGGAAAGTGTGCATGTGTGTGTGCATTGCACTTTTGTCGAGTTTGATGCTCTGGACTGGAGGGCCATTCATTGTGTCTTTAGGCTGAGAAGAAAGTGAATAGAAAGAATGAAATGACAGAGGAAAACTGTGGGATAGCATATGGGGCAAGGAGCTGAGTGGGAAAAGCTGTGTGAAGGTCAGAGCTTGCCGGGGTCCCAGCCAGTGTGGTGTGAAGGAGGCGTTGCTTTGTGTGTTTCCTTCTCTGTGCAGGTCACTCGGTGACATATGACTCTGATGGTTACAATCATTTGTCTTTGCAGTCATTGGTTCTGCGTCTCCCTGTGGGAGGAGAGCACCTCTAAGGTCTTAGGATAAGTGGAAGGCTGGCCAGTGGAGCAGCAGGTGGAGCTGGGGGCTGGTATCCTGACTTCCTGCAGTCATGGTTGGGCACCTGATTGATGCTGCCATTCCTCAGAATGGCTCTGTCCTTCCTTTACAAGGGTTTGTTCCAGACCATACAGCAAGGCAGAGCAGGAGTCCTGCACAGAGTGGAGAGAGGACTCTACTATAGCCATTGCCCCCACCATGCCTCAATTGCCTCCCTCCACCACCAGGTTAACAGCCCACTTGAACTGCTTGCCATCTTCCCAGCCTGCCTCTGAATGCTGTGAAACTGTTCAGTCCCACTTTCCCAGGACCTCAGGCCCACAGACCTCTTGATCGCCCTCAGCCCTCAATTGCATTCCTGTCTTAATGCACTTCACTTGAATTCAATACAATTACAATAACCTTTGTTTTTGCCACTCTCTTGGCATTTATTATTTACTGCTTTGCTATTGGTAGTTTTTCATGTTAGTATATTCCAGTGGTTTTCAACCTTCCTAATGTGACGACCCTTTAATACAGTTCCTATGAATCGCGACCCATGGGTTGAGAACCGCTGGTATAGTCTTATCCCCTTCCCCCCACTCAACAAAACCATCTTCTCGAAGGTAAGATGGAATCTTGCACAGGTTTTGGCTTCCCTGAAACACTGTCTCATAGTCACTGTTAAATAATACTGGTTTATTTGGCTGAATCAATGGATAAAGTCAATAGGGATGTGCTTTGCCTTGAGGCAAGCTGTTCCTTTTCTGCCCCCTGAAATACAAGAGTTTTGAAAGCAACCTCCCTCCCTGGGAGTCAGGAAGAAAGTTACCAATAAATGTGACTTTCATATTGAAAAAGGTGTGGATGATGATTAACAGCTACTGGTTTGTGTTTTCCAGATTGCTTGGAACGAGGTGCAGGAGAGCATTTGGATAAGGCTGTGGGATGAAAATTTGTGGCTCTCAGGTCTCCTGAAATTCCAAAGCCATTTACTCCTCCTGCATCCTGGCCTAGACATTCATTCCTGCTGATGAGGCCTGCCAGTCATGTAAGTAGCCCCACAAAGCAGGAGACGTGGTCACCTAGCACTACCTCTGCTTATGCTTGATTTGTCCTCCTGCAAAGGCAAAACAGGATTTTCCTTTTTCCATCTGATTTACAGAGCAGGAAAAAAAAAAAGGTTATTTAAGTACATATCACAGAGATAAGTACTATTCCTTCTTGGGCTTTGTTGGAGAGTTTTCAAGATTTGTGCTTTGTGAACTTGGACTTCACCTGCTGAATCAATTGCACCTGGTTACAGAGCTGAAGCAAGGAGACTTGGGAGGCTAAACTCTTTAAATTTGGTCTAAAGAAAGTCCTTCCTGGGATTTTCAGTGGTAGAATATTACTGGATGAGTAATTGTCTTAAACATCCTTATTAGATAAGATGTTTGGTCTTAAAACTGGAACAAATCAAAAGGCCATTTCATTGCTTCTTGTGGTTAGATGTGAATTGAAATCATAGATTTTCAAATTCACTCAAGGCCAGACTGTCCTTCCTTTTAAGCCTAGATGTGTTTGCATTTATCTTGGTTTCTTGGGTTTTTCTTCACACTAAAAAGGAAAATGCAACACATGGGCAGTATAAAAAAGGTTCCAAGGCATTTTGTTATACAACTTAAAATTCCCCTTGTCCTAGCTTCGTTTCAGGACACACACCAGGCTCCCCTCACATTATACCTGGAAGAGACCTCTTATTTCATCTCCTTCTAAAATATCATCAAATGCTACCAGTGTAGAACAGAGGGTCACATATTTAAAATAATGAGGGAATACCTAAAGGTAAGGAATGGCAACATACTCATCTTAACACCTGGTCTGCTCTATCTCTGAAATTGAACCAGGGATTCCAGAGCACTGGTTTAGTTCTGTGATATTTAGTCCCAAGGATCAAACTTGCTTCCCCATCCTCTCACATATCATCAGACTCTGAGACGTAAGTTCTTTTCACTTCGAGCTAAACTCAACATCTTGATTACACAATGGAATGACTTGGATAGTGACTGCTGGTCTTTCTGTAACCACAGGAATCTATTGTGCAGATGAGGCCACCTTCAGACCAGAGATCCTGTTTTACTGTCTCCACAAATAGGCTCATACTTGTCAGGTCATGTGTCTTAGACTTGAATTGCAGTATATGATCATTGATTGCATAAGACAGCAACAAAGCCGTATTTTTGTCAACTCTAATGTACAGCAGTGATTCTTAAATTTATACGCATATGCTAACCACCTGGAACTCTTCTGAAAAGAGTAGATTCTGGTTTTAATAGGTCTGGGGAAGGGCCTGAGACTCTGCATTTCTAACAAGCACCCAGGGGATGCCATATCTACAGTCACTAAGTACATCTTTAAAATCAAAGACTCTAAATATGGAACAAAACCATCTGAAGGCATTTGGCTTTTAATCTAGTCTCACAGCCCTTCTCCTTAACTCTTGGTTTATCTGCTTTTGACCCTAAAGGACTTGAGTTATTTGGCTTTTTTTTTTTTTTTTTTTTTTTGCAGTTTTTGGCCAGGGCTGGGTTTGAACCTGCCACCTCTGGGATATGGGACCAGCACTCTACTCCTTTGAGCCACAGGCACCGCCCAAGTTATTTGGCTTTTAATTCCAGGGGGCAGGAACCTTTGGGATCTGCTTATTATTAGTACCTGATGAATGCTGTTTGTTTTTATTGAAACTGATTATGAGTGTTCTTCGAATGTTAGGTTATAAATCTGTCTTGCAAACATAGAGGCACATAACTAATTTCAGCTCTGTCTCACCTCCATTCTTTCAGCTCCCCTCACCTCCCAAGGCCTTTCATTAGACCCTACTATCCACTTAGCCTCACACATAACTAGTATCTGTACATACTAAAACCTCATTCTGTAATCCACCTACTTCCCAGATTGGGGTTCACTCCAGCTCCACTTCATCCAAGGTGGAATCATAGTAAGTCAAGGGCAAAAGGGGCTTTGGAGTTCAGGGCCTGCACTGAACCCTTATAGATTATTATTGAGCTTCCTTTGGACTTCTTCAGGTGACCTGGAGTGCCCCTGCCTTGTGAAGCTGACTGTTCCATGGCTGTGATGCTCCAGTTCTTCAGCATCTTCAGCCACATGTTACCTCTCTGTAATTTATGTTGTGGTTTTTCCTTCTAGAATAAACCCTTTTTTTATAATATGGTTCTTTGACCAATTAAAAGCTACTATTGTGACTCCCTATTTCTTTTTTTCCATTATTTCTTTAATAATTTTTTGTATATTGAAGTTACCAGACCTGTGATCCTTCTGGTCACTAGGCTCTGACATACTCGAGTTTGGCAATATCCTCCTTGCCCTGGTCTTCTCCACTCTGATCTGACCAAGCCTGATTCTGAACCTCTATATTGGCAGCCATGTTTTGCCATTGACTCATAATTCACTATAGATGTTTATACTTACCTATATCATGGCTTTCACCTTATTTCTTCCAATCATTCCTTCCATTCATTCAAGATCTTGAATTCTGATTCTATCATCTGGTATGCTGTGGCTTTTTCTTAGCCTTGGCCATATGTTTGCTAGGTCCAGTCCTTATGTTTTCCCTACTGGTGATAAAACTTGAATGGACAAGACTGAATGCAGATCTATATGGCCTTTCACTGAATCTGTTTGCCACCAAACTCTCCTCCATGCTAGCCTACTTGTCCTGAAGACACTCACATTCTTTGGGGTCTTTCTGATCACCTGCTAAGCCAGTTTTTCATTCTTCCTGTGCCCTGTTTTCCTTATAAAGTGAGATCCAAGACCCTGGGATTTGGTGAAAGCCCCACAGACTGGGAGTATAAAAATGCAGTGGGCTTTACAGTGGGGTGTAAAAAAGGGAAGAGAGGAGAGAGAGAGAGAGAGAGAGAGATATTGAGAGAAAGAAGAAGGAGGAAGGGGAGGAGGATAAGGAGGAGGAGGAAGAAGGAAATCACATGCAGAGGAAGCTGGAAGGGAAGGGGCCACTTTGTCATTTGACCTCTTGGCTGGCTAGAATTGCCAGTGTGGCTGGTGGAATGTGTTTGAATGTATGTGTGAGGTGAATGCATATACATCAGAACATGCCTGTGTAACCAGTACATAGATAAGCATAGCCTCCAATTTTTTAACAAAGCAAGATTTAATTGTTTGACTTTCTTCAGAGAGCATAATCATACCCCAAACTTGGATGCAAATGGAACAGGTCTCATTTCTATTCATTGCTGGGTAATGGAAAGTCACAACCAAGTAATTATAATGTTCCACTTAAGATGTGAAAAGTCAAAACTCCAAGCTGGTCTTAGCATTAAATCTTCCCCTACTTGGCTCAGGTCTCTTTCATATTGACAGACTGCAGTGGGAGAGAGGTGGAATTTTTCTCTTTGCTCACTCCCTACTCTATTTGTCAGCTGCCATTTTGTGGTACTCACTGTTGAAACTTAGAGAAGAAAAAGCTGTGGCTTGACAGAGTGATGGGGCTCTTGTAGGCCCTCATTTTCATATAATTAAAGATGGGGCCCCAGATAGCATCCCTGGATGGGCATGGACAATGAAAAAAGCCAACTCTTCCCCTGTTTTCCTGGTTCTTTCAGAGGTTCCCATGGCTGGAGACCTCTCTCCTATAGTGTACCTGACCTTTAGCTAATATGTCTTCGTGAAGAGTGGTGGCTCAGTTAGACACCTGGCAGGATGCCTGCAGCCTCTCTACACAGGAGTCTAAATAAACAAAAATAGTTACACAGAAAAATATAGATGAACCTTAGTAGTATAAAATCTGAAAAACTAAGGCTCCAAAAGATTACATATAGCATGGTGAGCTTTTTGTTTGTTGAAGTTAGAAACAACTAAAAGAAAATAGTTGTCTATTTTTAAAGGAACATAACAAGTTGTAATAAAACTACACTAAAAAGGAAAGGCAATATACAATACAAAATGGTGATACATTTTCTCAAATGGAGAGACAAGGGCATAAGTTGATGGAGTGATGACGGCATTGTCAAGGTTCCAAGGTCCTACCTTTTATTTGGGGCAGTGGCCATGCTAGTACCTATGGGATATGCATGGCTCAATGAGGAGCGTATGTCATTAACGTACACTTATGAGTGATCCCATAGTCTGAATCTGATATCCAAAAATAAAAGAAAATTTTGAAAAAAGGAAAAGGAAAATAAAAAACTGAAGAAAGAGAGAATCCCATTGTATTAGAGAAGAATACAGTGTTTCCCTAGGCAGAAGGGGAAGAAGTATTGGCAGGGAAGATGGCTCTAAGGATGCAACAGCTGATAGGGACCTTGAGAGTTAAACGGAAGGTCAGTAGAAGGAGGACAAGGGCAAAGCAGTCCAGGAACGGGTGTCAGAAAGAAAAGCAGCACCGGAGAGCCTGGCCTGATTACAGAGCTGTGGTGAAGCTCAGGGCGGTCACAGCCAGAAAGGGGTGACAGTGGTGAGAACAGAAGCTGGCGAGGCAGGGAGAAGGTCCAGGTGTGAAAGACCTTATGTTCCCTGCCAGGAGATGTGAAACTTACTCTTAAGCCTCAGGGTGGGGAAACAGTAAAAGGGTTATGCGAGAGGCTGTTACCGTGGGCCCCTGGAAAATTACTGTATCCAAATGAGAAGTCTCTTGGCTTCACATATGCAAACTATTGATAAAGCTGTTGCATATGGCGGAGGGTAGAGAGGGCAGCAAGGCAAGTGCTGAAAGAGCAGAGCCTCCTGGGCTTCATGCATGCTGAGTGGAAAATAGGCAAGAGAGGGATTATAATTATGGTGGAAAAATCATAGATACAGAATGACTGACAGCTCTGAGAATAGAGATGGTTATCGATTTGGTGGGAAAGGGGGCACGCAGGAAAGGTTGGATAATTCTCCAAAGGCAATTCCAAGAAAAATTAAAAACCATTAATAAAGAAATATTAGGAGACTCCCTTGATGGTGCCTTTCAATTTTTTGTGTCTTTCCTGCATCAGCTATTCCTCCCCCGCCAAATCCAGAGAATTCGTTCTCTCAATTCATCCTACTCCATTCAGCAAAGTCTACTGCACATTCACAACCACACGTGGGGTAGAAGGTCAAGTGCTGGAAATATAAAGATGAATAAATAATTGCTCGTGTCCTTATTGAGGTTTCAGTCAAGCAGGAGCACAAGCCATCAGCAAAGTACCTAGAGAATGTTTAGAGAGTGCTAGTCACTACAGGAATATGGCAGAGAAGACAATTGGGGCCACCTGCAGTGGGAGGGGTCCCAGATGGGGTGGCATTTCAGCTGGATGTGAGAGGTGGAGCAGAGGTTGGATGAGTAGCTGAGGGGAATACACAAACAGAAACAGCAAGAGCCAAAGGTGAAAGGGGAGGCCACCAAGGGTAGACTGGTGCCAGGTGGGGACAGGCCTTGTAGATCTTGCTGAGGGGGGTGAACTTCGGTTTTGGCGTTGTGGCTCTTAAACAGGATGGGTCAGGAGCAGAACAAGTTGGCCACGTGTGGAGTATGGAATGGATGGAGCTGAGGCTGAGGTCACAGGGAACAGTTACAGGGTAGCCGAGGAACTTCCCATGAGTCACGATGGCCCCATAGAAGAGCTGTGGAGGCTAGCGTCAGAAAACGCCTGGGTCGTGTGGTCAGTTGCTCCCCTCCCTGGCAGCCACATGGGTGGGCTGTGTGTGAGGGACATGGGCCTGCAAGAAGACCAACACAGGGAGTGGATTGCGGGAACGGCTGAGTGACAGGAAGGGTGTTTCCACCGTTTATCTGCCAAAAGAAACCTGTGACTCAGTGGATGGCACGTCTGATTGCCCACAAGACTCCATAGTCCCAAGTTATCCTGGCTCCTATCAACTTCCACAATTCCACACTCCTTCAGAGGTGGGATGACAGCCAATGGGTGGGGTCCATAATGCCTTTCCTCAAATTTAAATGACGTCTACACCAGCCACGAGCCTATTGCAGTGGAGTGTCTTTGTAGGAGGCTTACATCCCAAGAAGATTGATGGAGAACAGGAAAAACATCTTGTTTAAGGCTTGTGATTCCCACGCCCTATGAGAATAATGTTGCTTGTGTAAGAATTGAGTTATATCATTCCTGGACAATATCAGGGCAACTCCTGTTTGGAGAGCACCCACTGTGTGCTGGGAGTGGGGTTAGACACTCTTCCTCATTATCTGATTTCTTCTCCAGTACAGCTACACAAGGCGATCATGTCTAGCTCCAGTTTACAGGTAGGGAAGGAAAGCTGATCATCAGATGGATTCTAGAAATATTCTCCCTCTTCCAACTGGTGAGGCCATTGCTTGGCATTGGGCCCGTGTATTGTTTTCTTTGTTAATGACAAACCCTTCCCTCCCTCCCACACTACAAAGTCCTCTACAGCACACTCACTCCAGGAGCCAGGTTTAGTTACAAGGTCTCTAAAAAAACCAGCCACCATGGGAATTTTGTTAGTGAAAGATGAGGGCTGTGATGGTTTTCAACAGTGCCCGGTGTTCTGTTTGCTTCAGCTGATACTTAACAGTCCAGTGGTTAGAAGATGGAAAATAGTTATTCAGTCTAGCTGGGAGATTGGGTGATAAAAGGAAACTTTAGGCTGCTGATTAAATTGTTTATTTAAGCACAAGCTCAGATATGTCTTCCGTGTAATGTGCAGTAGGAAGAAGATAGGGATCTGTCCTCACCGAGAGACACCGCCAAGGGTGGCCAAAATCCCCCGCCTCTGCTCACCTCCCCAGCTGCCTCTCCCTGCGTCTTTGTTTCCTGCTTGGCTCTGGATTTTGAGGACTTTGCGGGGCTGAGATTGGGCAGAATGACAGAATGATAGAACATTTAGTCTAAGCTCCCCATTTTACAGAACCGAGGTCTCCATTTTGCAGAGAGAAGTTATGACAGTTCTGGCAAGGGCGGGGAATGGCCTGAAATCTGGGCCACTTGATTTCTAGTCCTGGCCTCTCTACATTGTCGCATGCTCATCCAAGTGTGTGTGTGACACTTTCACAAGCCTTGTTTTACCTTTTACCCTCTTGGCCCTTTTCTGCATCCTCCCTCTGCCTCCAGTCCCCCTGCCTTATGAAACAAAACTCAGCTTTCTTTTACCTCGTATTGTTTCCCTTTAATTTCTTCCTCTTTCTCTGTCTCTGTTAGAACATGTATAATTTGTATGTAATACATAATTTAAACCCTCAGTTTCCCCTTATTTTAAGCATGTGATTTCCCATCTTTCTAGGAAAGTACTGCAAACTACAGCCACAGGCCAAATCCATGCTATGCCTGTCTTGCTAAAGTTTTATTAGAACACGGTCACCTTCATTCATTTACCTATTGACTATGGCTGCTTTTATGCTGCAGTGGCACCACTGAGTAGTTGCAACAGAGACTTTATGGCCCATGAAGCCTAAATTATTTAATATCTGGCCCTTTACAGTAAAGTTCACTGGCTCCTGCACTAGACAAAGATATTACAGACAAAAATCTAATTTAGGTCATTCCTGCCCCCAGAGAGGCCGGGCCTAACTTTATGTCTGTAGAGAGACCTGAGACGTATTTACACCGAGGCATTGAGGGCACGAGCTAGAATGTCATGATTCACTAAGATTTCATTTTTAAACCTTAATTTTTTGATATTTCAAACACCAAGGAACTGCAAATTAGTTCCTTTCCCATTTTCAGCCTTCAAAGCCTCCTCCTCCAAGCTCAATAGCCCGGACCCTAACAGCCAAGCCAGCCCGTCCTGCTGCTCTGCCTCTGCCCCCTGGGGACTCCTGGCTAGGGTCTGATTTGCTCTAGCCATACCTACATCTTATAGTCGGGGTGCCCAACCTTTTTGGCACCAGGGACTGGTTTCACAGAAGATAATTTTTCCCCACATGGGGGGCAGGGATGGCAGGGGAGACATAGCTCAGGCAGTGATACTGTGCAGCCCAGTTCCTAACAGGCCCCAGACCAGTACTGGTCCACGTCTGGGGGGGGGCCTGGGGTCTGCAGTCTGATGGAACAAAAGTGCAGAGAGCAGAATTTAGGATTGCAGTCTCATTCAGTGTTGTATCGCACTCCATCCCACGATAAAGGAAAATTCTTCCAGGAAGCACTACAAATGAAGACATCCCTTCTGCATTTTCCCTTCCTTCCTTTGCATCTTGCGTGTGCTGACATGGGATCCTCTAGCTCGCTTTAGATTTCTTTGATGCTCTCTTTAGCCCATGGAATTTCTGAGATTGTTAAGTTCGGCCTCTTTTTCACCATGAGGAAGCTGACGCCCATGGTCAGATGCTCTTTAAAATCCATGTTCTTTTCATTTGCCACTTCTTTGGTCATAAATGAGAGGTTCTCTTTCCTTTCTTTGCAATTTAAATTTTTTCCAACTTCTTTTCTGCATTTACATCTCTTTGTCCTTATTGTGGATAGTTTTCCCTCTCTCTCCCATCCAGGGTGCCTCCTCCAGGTCCTAGGGCCTGCGTGTGTGCAGCCACAATGTGGAGGGCACTGGCCTAGCCTGCAGGCCACCTGCATCAAGGGCAAAGCCTGCGAAGAGCTTATCTTGAGGAAAGCTCTACATGTATTACAATGTTCACATTTATTTGCTCAGAAAAATTATCCTTAGGTTGTATTATAGTTATGTGGAATCACCTGGAAGGTGAACTCCTAGTGAAAATGTTTGGGTCCAAATTGTTAATTGAATGGTTGGTAGCCTAAAGGTCTTTATGCCAGCTCTCTGGACTTCTAAGCCTGCTTTCTAGAAATGGAGCATGGACCTTTGTCACCTGCTGCCACCACTTCACCAGGTGACTGATGCCAGTCTAGCAGCATGCTGGGACTGAGGTTTACCACCTGGGAAAAGGTAACCTCTGCTCCTGGCCTGCATAAGGGGGAAAATGAGGCAAGGTGTGCACCCTCAGAACATGGAATTCCCCCAAGGATTAAGGCTACCACGCAGGGGTTATTCCAGTCCCTGAAGCCCCCTAGTATTGGAGCAACCCTGGGGCTGTCTTGGCACCTCAGCATGCGATGCAGGTTGACCTGATGTCGTGTTCTGTCCCTCTGCCTTGCCCAATGAGGGAGAAGAGAAACTGCTCCTGTAAAATGGATGCTCCCAACAGTTTCCTTTAGTCCAGTCCCTAGATCTCCTAGGGAGAAACTGAGGCCTGATGTCAGAGTCACTGTGGGGCTTTATACTGTAGCAACAAAGCTGGAACTATGCTTCCTAGAATTCCTGTGGGCTACCTCTTTGGTTGGGATTGGCCAGAGGAGAAATTTGCATACAGTGTGCGGGCAGGAGTGAAGTAGCAGCCATTCCTGCGCTCTGGCCATGGGGAGAGGGCTGGCAGGCGCTGCAGTGGCTCACACGTGTCATCATTGATCTCTCCTTGTTGGTGTCAGTGGCAGCCCATGTGGCACCTATCAGGCCTCCCCTTTGGCCCTCTGGGTCCTGGGGCTCCTGGCATGTGTAGCCATGTGGCAGAGAGCCTGGTCTAGCCTGCAGGTCATCTGCATCAATGAAGTCAGTGATGGTGAGAACCTGATGTGGACCCCATTTGCCCAGGTGGGTTTGAGTTTGTCCTTGTTCTCCCTCACTTCACATGTCTCTCTTCTTCCCAACTGCCAGCCCTACTCTCTTCAGGATCAAGGTCAGACGCAGAGCAACAGACAGACTGCATGTCTAGCTCCCGTGCCTGTGGAAGGTTCCGCTCCTATCATAAGGTCCTTATCCTAGAGCCTTACAGTGGCTTCTGCTTCTCTGACTGAACCTGGGCTGACATGGTCACGCAGCCTTGCAGTGGAACTCCAGTCCCCAGGTTGCCAGGGGACTTCTAGCTTCCTGTTTCCAGTGTCACCTTGGCAAAGAAGCTCTGTCTACATGGCACATTGCTGGTATTGATAAATGCCGAAAAGCAAATGGAGAGGTTCCAGCCAAGGAAATCTTCAAATGCGAAGTCAAGAACTTGGCAGCAAATGCCTAGGTCATCTGCTTCCAATCCCGTGTCATGTTGTGCAGCGTGGACACTGCTTGCATTACTCTGTGCGAGGCATTTCAGCACACAAGTATGACAGACACTGTATCTATCCCAGGAGCTTGGACAAAAGATTCAGAGCAAAATCAGATGAGACCTGGACACAGTTCACTCTCTCCAGAGGTTTCTCTGCTTTCTATGTGGGAAGAAGGGGTGGTAGGGCCGGGGTTCCAGCAAACTTTTATTCATTCACTCTGTGCATGGTGAGATGGGGAGGAAAGAAGGTGTCGCCCCTGCCGTGAGACGGGAGGAGTTGGTGAGCAGCATCTTCAAGTCACCCCCCCCTTTCCACACATCTCCATCTCCAAGATGTCCCCAAGATGGGGGCCCTGCTCAGATGATGCTGGCAGGAGGTTGGGTGGGAGACCCTGTGTCCTTAGGTGACTAGCACTTCTGAGCAAGGAGCATTCAGCTCCTCCCAGTCCTCTTAAGGCATTTTACCAATGTTGCTTGAGATGTGAAGCCTGGCTTGTTTTTAGCACTGCCCTCACTGAAATGCAGGTAATCCAAGGACTCAGAGGGGTGGGGCATCACTCTTCATTACTCATTATACGGGACCACAGCAGAGACTTGGTGTTAGTTAATAGAGAACCAGGGAGTCCCATAGGCCCCCCAGAGGTAGCTGTTGAGACCCCAGACTGGGCAGAGTGAGCTGATGGGGTGGCAGGAACACCTGCCATAATGTTCTGTGATTCTCCACTGGGTCTGCCAGGCACACTCCTTCCTTAGGATATTTGTACTCACTGTCCCCTCTTGGTGGGCCCCTCTTACCCTGGAGAGCCTCCTGGTAGGCCTCACTCTCCTGCCCCTTCATGTTTTTGCTCAAAAATCACTTCATCTCCATGAGGACTTCCCTGACCCCCCTACTACAAACCCCAGCCCTCCGGTCCTTGCCATCCCTCTACCTGGATGCATTCTCCCTATGGCAGGCAGCCCTTTCTACTCATGACACTGTAGGCTTCACCAGGGTGCAGGTTGGCCCCGGATGAACTTGGGCATATCCAAGTGGTGGCACATAGAGGGCACTCACCGAGGACTTTGTCTTGCTTCCGGGCACTATTAGCATTGCATTTCCTGTTGAAAGACACCTTCTGGAATGCAACACCATTGACTTCAGTGTGAATAGTGCCCCCTAGAGTTGTGTGACTCAGCAGTACTTAGCCCAATGTTTGTCGAAAAGAGGCCACAGGCGTCTCTTCTTCCTGTTCACCTTTCAGATCGACTGGCCTCTCTAAAATCCTTTCTGTGGCTTCTAATTCTAAACCTTTTCATATTCTAAACCTTTCCTGGGTTAGGCTGGAAAGCAGACTGATTTTGTTTTGTGGTTTCTGTTCAAACTTGGCCATCTTATTTCAGGGGGATGTGAGAAGGGCACTTGATAAGCTGTGTGCAGCAGTTTCTCCTAAGGAGTCTGCCAGGGTCTGGTTTCCTTGCCTTGGTCAGGTAAGCTTGTTTATAAAGAGGAAACATTTGTGCTGCTCAGCAGATTTGAGAGACCCAGTGGGAATGGCTGTTTATTTGTCTTTTGATCACAAAGCCTGGGGTTTGGCTCCAAGGCTGAAGGTCTGGAGGCCTCTTTATCTCCTCCCCTTGAGACTTTAATCTCTCCTCTGACATTCCTTTGGCCCATGGGGTGGCCGGGGAGTTGGGGGAGGGGGGGTGCTTGCAGGTGGACAAAGATTTCCTGGCCTCATCAGAGTGCCTGTCCTCCGACTGACCTCCCATCAGGGACTGTGGTTCCTTTTGAGATTTGCTGCGGAGCCTAACCTCTCCCTCCCCTTTGTCCTAAAGGAAGAAAAGACAAAGCCACCCACCCTTCCCCAAACCCCAGGAAACATTTATTTTGGGGAGTGAATCTTTTGTGTTTGAAGCCACATCTTATCACTTGCCTTTTATGGAATCTGCGAGGCGAAGTGGGGTGAAAGGTCACGGTGTGCAATTCGCTCATTTTATAGATGAGGACCGGGAGGTCCGCAGGGGTTCTGGGGCCTGCCCGAATCACACAGCTGTTCCATAAAGGTTGCTGAGCCGGTTCCCTGGTTGTGTGACCCCCCCAGGAGGTTCGCAGGGCGTCCCACCAGCCCCGTGCAATGTGAGCTGCCCATGACCAGCCTTAAACCCCAGCGAGCGGAGACAATTTTCTTTGAATCAGCATGCATGCCACGCAGCGGTCCCCACAGGGGGACATATTGAGAAAATGAAATTCAAATCACCCCTCTGGCAGGCTTTCCTCTCCTCTTCCTGATAACACAGAGAAGCCGGTTCTGTGGTTGAGCGTGTGGGCTTTTTGGGGACCAGGCGGTGAGGCACCTGGAAGGCCACAGGGCCTTTCTCTTATTCCTGGGGTCTTCAGACAAGAGCCACAGAGAGCAGCCTGAGGCTCAGGACACAGACGAACCTCTGTGGAGGACCTTGCCCCTTGACTCGGGTTCACTTGACTCGGGCTCACCTCCATGAGTAGCTGAACAACCTTTTAGGGCATGTTGCTGCACCCTCCTCGCTTGACACAGGGTGTTCAGTGACCCTGGGGATTGTGAACCGATCTTGAACTTGCTTCCTCAAATCATTCAACTTCACAACAGATTGCATGCAGTCTCTCTTTAAACAATACATTTAAAAGTCCTTAGCTCGGAGAAGTCATTTTACTCATGTAGAAAGAACGGAAAGGTAAAAAGACGAAACTACAAAAGCAAACCTTTGTGCTCTCTGGGTCCCCTGGAAAAGGGGGGCGGGTAGGGCTCGTGTGCACGAGGCAGCAGCCGCTTGTGCAGAGATGGAAATGCTCCCCCATCTTTCTTTCCACACTAAGTTGCTTCATTATATTTTCAGGCGAGCTAGTCATGGGTTCCTGGTGCGCGGTGCTGTCTTTTTCAATTAATGCTTTTCACAGAAGTTCAGGTTTTAAACATTTCCCCCTCTCTTCCCAGGTCTGTTACATTTCCCAGAATGGTTCCCAGTGCTGGAGATAATTCCTTTTCGGAGAACCTACATTTCTCACCTGCTGATTGCAATTAGCCACTACCAGCTGGGGCCTGGTGTGCAGCTGAAAAGCTAAGAAGTGGAGACCACGCGGAACCCAGACAGGGCATAGGATGTGCATAAATAAGCCATGCTGCCCGTGTTTATGAGCCGCTCCTGTGAATTCAAGGCTTCCCCACTCTCAGCATCACCCTCCCTCTCTGACTTTGTGCTACCCCTATTTTTTATTTTATTTTATTTTTGGTCTCTGGGTTTGTAGCCTACACTTAACATCACAGTCACGAATTTACCACTAAGTACATTTTGTTAGGCAATAAACTACCTTGGAAGAAAAATGAAATCCGACTAGGACTTCTGTTTCAATAATGTTTGTGAGCTGTGGTGGATTCAGACCCGCATGGAGGTCTTAGAACTAACTTTGATCAAGAGGGCTGGCAGGATTTGGAGAGGGCTCAGGGACCCCTAATCTGACTCCTTTCTTTTACGGAGAAGATTGTTGAATGCCAGAACCATGGCTTGTTTAAAGTCTCAGAGGAAGTCATAGGACTAAGTGAAGTCTGTGTCTCATGACCCTCTAACTCGCAGCTCTAACCACTGAACTGCCTTGCCTTCTATCATCATCTGGAGCAAAACTATAGCGCTTGCGAGGAAAGCACCAAGGAGATTACCAAGGGCTAGAAGGTAGTTCTGATGGGCAACATGGTCCCCAATCCAAGCCAACACTTCTTTCTTTCCTCATGGGCCAGACCTCAGCCTTTTCATCAGGGTTGGTACCATGTTTCTGTGGCCCATACCTGCTGACCCCAGTCCCCTACCTGCCCCCCTGAGGGGCGTGCTCTGGGCCTTTGGGACTGTCTTAGGTTTGTATTGCACGACAGTAGGGAACAGATACCCAGCCAGGGGGAAGTTAGCAGCTGTCCCTGCCCGTTAGCTCTGCAGTGTAAACAGAGGGAGGCCACCCTGGTAAGGGAGGTCTGTGGCTTCTGATGTAACCGTATCTGCCTGCTGGGGTGCAGCTGAATCCTTTCCAGCCCTTTCCACGCAGAGGGTCGGCCAGTCCCTGCCCAACTCATCTTCCACCAGGAGCGGTCACCTGGTAGGATTTAGGGTCACAGAGTTGGGTAGGCGTCTAGGCAGAAGGCAATGAAGAAAAATACCTGGCCTTTGGACTCTAACCCGGGCTCTGTTCTCTGGTAAGCACTTCTCTCAGCCTGTTTCCCATCTGTAACGTGGAGATTCATACTACATGGCTCATTGGGCCTTTTGAGAGGGTAAGGGAAGGAGACATGGGTAAAAAAAGGTTCTTTCAGAGTGTCTACTTTCCTCCCCTCTAGTAATAACTCTCCATCTTACTGATGAGGAGAACAGAGGCCGAGGGAATGGAAGGAAGCTCCGTGGCCTCCAGCCACCTGTGTGTCTCCTGTGAGGCACTCAGGGAGAAACCGCAGTGAGCTTCGCTAGCCCCAAGTCCATTCTCCATAGAGAATTGCTTCTACCTGCTGGTAAATGGTGAACAACTACCTGGGGGTGTTGGATGAAGAAAGGTGGGAGAAAACTCTGTTTTATAAGGTGGTTGATTTTTCTTTTGAGATAACTGGAGACTCAACATTGCTTTTGTAAGAAATATTGTAAAGAAATCCCATGTACTCTTTGTCCAGTTTCCTCCAATGGTACTATTACAGGACAGTATCACAGCTAGGATACTGACATGATATAATCTACCAATCTTTTCATTTTCCCCAGTTTTACTTGTTCTTATTTGTAAGTGTGTGTCTTTAGATCTATGAAATTTTATTCCACGTTTATGTTCCTCTGGCCACCACCACAGTCAATATACAGAACAGTTTCATTGCCACAAGGACCCCTCTGTTGCCATCGCCACCTCTTTCTTGCTCTACTTCAACCTGTCCTTAACCCCTGACAATCTCTAATTTGTCCACCTTTCAAAAACTTTATCATTTCAAAATGTTGTATAGATGGACTCATAGAGTATGTAACCTTTTGAGACTGGCTTATTTTTAACTCAGCATTTCCTATTAAATTATTCAAGTTGTAGTGTGTATCAATAGTTCATTCCTTTTTATTATTGAGTAATATTTCATGGTATGTATATACCACAATTTGTGTAGCCATTCACCTGTTGAAGGATACCTGGGTTGTTTACTGTTTGGGGCTATTATGTGTAAAGCTACTATGAATAATCATGTGCAGGTTTTTGTGTGAATATAAATTCTCATTTCTTTGGAAATTTTGCATTGTATCCAAGAATGTGATTTCTGGGTCTTATGGTAGTGAAATGTTTAATTTTATTAAATGTCCAAATTATTTTCCATTTTGCATTCTCCCCAGCAATGTATGAGTAATTCATCTTCTCCACATCCTCTCTAGATTTGGGTGTTGTCACTAATCTTTCTGTTAACTATTCTGATAGATTGGTAGTGCTATCTCATTTTGGTTTTTAGTTTGCATTTCCCTAATGGCTAATAAAATTAACCATTTTTTCATGTGCTAATTGGCATCCAGGTCCTTTTTTTTTTTAAGTTATTATTTATTTTTATTTTTTTTATAATTTTATTGAATCATAATTCTGTACATTGGTGCAATCATAGGGCACGATTCATATACATTCAGAAATGTTTTGATCGTACTGTTACAGATAGCCTTCACGGCATTTTCTTGATCACTATATAAAGACATT
>CAUYON010005430.1:0-37153 GCA_963573935.1 Arctocebus calabarensis | reverse complement strand
TTTCTTCTAATATTTTTATAGTTTCATGTCTTAAGTTTAAATCTTTGATCCAGTGAGAGTCTATCTTGGTTAATGGTGAAAGGTATGGGTCCAGTTTCAGTCTTCTACAGGTCGCCAGCCAGTTCACCCAGCACCATTTGTCAAACAGGGAATCTTTTCCCCACTGAATGTTTTTAATTGGCTTGTCAAAGATCAAATAGCGGTAAGCAGCTGGGTTCATCTCTTGGTTCTCTATTCTGTTCCATATATCTATCTCTCTGTTTTTGTGCCAGTACCATGCTGTTTTGATCACTATCGATTTGTAGTACAATCTCAGGTCTGGTAGCGTGATTCCTCCTGCTCTGTTTTTATTTCTAAGTAATGTCTTGGCTATTCGAGGTTTTTTCTGATTCCATATAAAACGTATTTTTTCGAGGTCTTTAAAATATGACAATGGAACTTTAATAGGAATTGCATTAAAATTGTATATTGTTTTGGGCAATATGGACATTTTAACAATGTTGATTCTTCCCACCCATGAGCATGGTATAGCATCAATACTTCTAAGGAATTCCTGGAACTGGTGATGATTTAGTCCTTTGGTCCTATGAAATTCATAGTTTTGATGACAAATTTTATGACGCTATTGATTTTTAAAGACTTTGTTCATAAATTTTCTTCACGTATTTTGCAGTAATACCTCATCAAATGTGAGTTGGGGGCAGCAATTCCATGTCCCCTATTACTTATACAAGTTCCACTCTTTTATCTACCATCCCTGGGGCACCATCAGTAACTACATCAAATATGTTGATAACGGACAAAGAAAACAACTTTAACATTTTTTATGGCTCCAGATAATTCTCTTAATTTAGTTGTGTTTTTTAATGGCACTAAAGAAGCCATTTCTTTAGTGACAGATTTATCAATACTTCTAATAAAAATGGCAGTTGAGCCGTATTTATCGTGCCAAAGCATAACATTTAAAATTAGCAGCTTCACTCCCCAAACTTCTTTCAGAAGATTTTCCAGTTTCTTCAATTTGCTTGGCTACAGTGTGAGACAAACTAATTTTAGAAGTAACCTCCTTTTTTCAAGGTAAATTGTATCTGCCAGGCTTTGCATACTTTAATAAACTCACCATCAGTATATGGTTCCGAATCTTTTGCTATTAAATATGCTCCCACAAATCTAGCTTTTACAATGGAATGCACGTGAGTTGTAACCTTTAAAAAAATTTGTTCAGAAGAAAGACCTTTTTTCAGTCCCACTATTTTGTCCTTATGACCCAATCCTTCTTATGCCTCGAATTTGGCAGCATGTTTGGTATATAAGGCCTTTTTAAGTTATAGTCTTTGAAAACTTGCACAAGTGCCCTACAAAGTAAGCAGACTGCCTTAGATTTGCGGCAACAAAACAGAAGTCACCTGTTCACTTTTCCTTGAACACTATTCCTTCATCTGTAATTTTTCTTTTTGGGATTCTGTTTTCTTTGGAGACATTGTAGAAGCCATGCTGAGATTTTAAAAAATAGTAACAGATAGGGGACTGTATTTATTTTACTATGAAAGCTAACTGATGGGAAAATAGAAAGCAAGGTCTGGGCCCTTCCACATCCTGGCTGCCAATGCAGGGCGAGGAGGAGGCCGATTGTAAAGCACGGTAGATGATGTGTGTGGTGCCGGCGAGGCGTGGAAGACCCTTGGTAATCAGATAAGAATGCTCACCTGCCTCCTAAATAACATGACACCTAACATTGCCATGGTAGATTGATGTATTATTGATAATCACTGCCTCTCCAGGACACCACGAGCGCACGTAACCTCTGATGGTGTCAATGCGATTGCTCTTGGAAGATAACCCGCTGAAGCTACACGTGCATACAAATAGTGAGAGCATAAGTAATTTTGTTTTATGTGACATCACAACATGATGTTGTCATCTGCAAAGTTCAGGGTTCCACCAAAAAGCACATAATGTGTTAAGTAAGTTTTCGATTTGTGTTGGATCACATTCATAGCCATCCTGGGCTACAGGTTGGACACCCCTGATCTAGACTAAAGCTCTGGGACATAAAGTCAGCTGTGCAAGAGCAGCTCAGCCTCAGAGCACGGTGTCTCCTCACCGTTGTGTAGCAGAGGTTACTATTGATAGTTGCCCCCCAATATCCATCCACTCTCCCCTTCTTCTTCTGTAATCAAACTCTGATTTTCACTGGTGAAGCAATGGGTTCATTTCAAAGACTATAATCCCAGCCTTCCTTGTAAAAAGGAGTGGTCTTGTGACTACATTCACCAGGGAAGTGCAAGAAACATGTGGTATGGGACTCCCAGGAAGGCTCCTTAAAGGGACCTAACTCAAAGGGAAAAAGGACCCTCTGCCCTTTCACCACTCTAATCCCCACCCCTTTGCTGTCTCTGTCAGCCTGGAACTTGGATGAACTGGCTGGAGCTCCAGCAGCCATTTGGTACCATGAGGTCACCTTGAGAGTGAAAACCACATACTGAAGATGGCACAGCAAAGGTATCCTTGTGACACTGTGGAGCTGCCATTCCAGCTCTAGTTTTCCTGGCCCAGAATGCTTTTATGTGAGAAATACCAGCCTCCTTGATGTTCCTCAGAGCATGTTCTATCCTTGGGACTTCACAATGGCTGGTCCCTCTGCCTGGAGCACTCTGCCCTCAGACATCCACTGGGCTTGCTCCCGTGGTCCCCTTAGCTCTCTAGCAGGAAAGCACTAAGAACCTCA
This sequence comes from Arctocebus calabarensis, assembly GCA_963573935.1. Classification (NCBI taxonomy): domain Eukaryota; kingdom Metazoa; phylum Chordata; class Mammalia; order Primates; family Lorisidae; genus Arctocebus; species Arctocebus calabarensis. Next base: position 34,425 of record CAUYON010005430.1, on the reverse strand, counting down.
GGCACTGAGGCCTCTTCTGACCATCCTATATACAAAGCATCCACATTCTCCAATATTCCAACAAGCTTATTATCTGTTATAACACATACCTTCTCCTTATCTGTTTATTGTCTATCTCCTGCCACTGGAATATAAGCTTTCTGTGGCCAAGGGTTTGGGCTATTCTATTCACCTCTGTGTCTCTTGTCCTTAGAACAGTGCCACGTTCTGAAGGAACTGAATAAGGACTTGTTAAGTGAATGAATGGAGCCAGCTGTGTGGTTCAACCCTGTGATCCAAACACTCTTTGAGGCTGAGGCAGGCGGATTGCTTGAGCTCAGGAGTTTGAGACCAGCCTAAGCAAGAGCGACACTGCATCTCTACCAAGAAAAGGAAAACTAGCCAGGCATTGTGGTGGGCACCTGTTGTTCCACCTACTCAGGAGGCTGAGGCCAGAGGATCTCTTAAGTCCAGGAGTTTGAGATTGCTGTGAGCTAGGATGCAACAGCACTCTACCCAGGGCGACAGAGACTCTGTCTCAAAAATAAATAAATAACTGGATGCTGTGATCTGATGGACAGGCTCTACATCCTCTTTTGTCCTCTCAGGCCCTGGCACAAGGCTCATCAGGCCCAAGAAGGGTCACCGGGCATCCTCCCCCCGCAGTCACCCAGAAACTAGGCTGGACCACGGCTGCCCAGCTGCAGTGGGTGGGGGCAGAGGAGGTGCCTCTCCTGAGTCAGGTGGGCTGCAAAGGAAGAGAAGCTCACGGCTGGCCCCTTTCTGCCCTCATCCCAGTCGCAGACACTCATACACACACCCTGCTGTCCTGTTTCTGTGGAGCGCCCTAATTCAGGTGCCATTGTCTTTTCATTTTTCAGAGGATACTGGGAGACCCGGATGTCTGGTGAGCAAACTACACAAAGACCCTCAACCTACTCATAAAAATGAGAAAAATTACTGAGTGTCCTCCAGGGATGTGTGCACGCCTTGACCCCGGGGTCAGACCAGAGCACAGTGGACACTGCCGCACTTATGGCCGTGGGGCCTCAGAGCAGGGCACAGGGCGCAGATCACAGGGTTTTATTGACCACTGAGTGCAGGACAGCTGACACCTGGTGAGTGGTGGGGGGCTTCGGCTCTTTGCTTCCAGAAGAGCAGAGGGAACCTCAGGCCGGAGAGAGCGCCGGCAGCACTTTACCAGCACACTGGCCAAAGCCGACGCGGTAACCATCTCCTTGACAGTGTCCTGCAACGGAGGAGGACAGGGGTCAGTCACTGCACACCAGGCTCACCAGAACCAGTGCGCAGGCAGCCGCAGTGCCCATCAGCATGAGGCCGGGCCCAGGCAGGACCCACGCGTCTCCTGAACAGAGGAATAAGCCTCTCAGAGGCAGCGCTGTAAGCCGGAGCATCTGAGAGGGAGCTAAGGGCCCAACATGAAGCCCGGAGGGTGGGGGTAGGGGTAGGGGGTGGGGGGTGGGCCCAGGCACTCCAAAACTCCATAGCTTCTTTGATGGTGGTCAATCCTCCCCACAGGGGTTTGGGTTCTGTCCTTGGTCCTTAACTAGCCTGAAGCCAGACTGCTGGAGTCCAAGGCCCAGGTCCTCCACCGACTGGCTTTGTGACCTCGGGTCTCCCCAGGCCTCAGTTTCCTTATCTGAGAAATGGATCTAATGATAGCACCTCGGCACAGGACTGCGGCAGGAATGATGTGAGCTAATGCACAGAAAAATCTGGGTGCACTGAAAAGAGAAACATGTTCTAATAATTTATCTAAATGTTGGCATACAAACATCATTCTGTGTCAAATGCTTCCTTTCCCAGAAAGAAAACAGCTTATGCTGAATCTTTAAGGAAGTGTGCGTACGTTTGCCTTTTATATCTAAATGTATGTAAACATGGGTAATATGAACCAATGGACCAAGAAAAACGTTTTAGGAACGTTATCAATGTTGTCTAGCAAACGTGTTTCTTTGTCAAACAGTTCCACTCAGTGAAAAGAAAATGGTTTCCAATGAATCTTATATAAGGCATGCTTACATTTGGGGGAAAAAAAGGAAAATTCTGAGACCACTGGGTGGCCCCTGCTAACTGCCTCTGAGTGTCAGCTCTTATGACCTTACAGGCTGGGTGACTGGGGACAGTTTGTTTTACTTCAGAACTCAGCCCCCTGATCTATAAACAGGAATTACAATGCTTATCTTCCAAGGTTGTGAGGATTGGATTAAATATTTCAGTGAAATCCCCGGCACAACTCAGAAACTAATAAATGTTAGTTTCATTCATTCAACTCCATTACAACAGGAGCGATGGAAAAGCAGGGGGGAAAAGCACATCCCTGTTCTGAGGACGGTCCACTGCACGGAGGAGAAGGGAGGAGAGGAGGGAGGAGACAGAGGGAGCGTCTGCGCTGGCCTTGGCCGGCAGACAGGAGCCCCTGAGGGAGGACGCACGGCAGAGGGCGTTCCAGACAGAGGGGACAGCGTGCGCACAGGCAGAGACCTGGGCGTGCACTGAGAAGCCACGTTCAGGGGTTTGAATGTCACCAGTTTGAACCTGACCATGAGGTGACGTGGAGGGTCTTCAGCATGACAGGCTTGTTAGAGTGACGCTGATATAGAGGTCCTCGAACTCGCTGCACAGAAATGCTCCCCCAGATCCCGAGTCCCGTAGAGGCCAGAGGAGGCGCTGCCAGAGCAGCACTAGGAAGAACACCACCATGTGCCCACCTGCTGGACACAGCCCCAAATTGGGAACGGTGCCTCCTGCTCCCCGTGTGAGGAGGAGGAAACAGAGGGGCAGCAGCCGGGAGAGAATCAAGCCCAGTCCCGAGCAGGCCTGCAGCCTTCTGGACACTGGGCTCAAAGGCAGATTTGTCCAACAGGGTCAGTGACACCCTTAACAAGCTCTCCGGGCCAACACGGGACAGCCTCTCTCAGCATGATATCACTCGCAGCCTGGCTCCTCAGACCTCTCCCTTTCCCTGCACGGGCATCTGAAGGGCCCTCCTGGCTCAGGCCGCCCTGACCACTGGCCTTCTCTGTAAAGGTGACAGCTCGGGCACCACAGCAGGCATCCCCAGAGGTTTTGGTCCTGTGGTCCAAGCTGATTCAGGCCCTGGCTGGCACCAGCACACTGGAGCCAGCCTCCCGGGCTGCGGCACACCGTGACCCCCACCAGACAACCTGCAGGGACGCCCTTTCTCAGGAGCATTATTCTCGTCTACTCTGCTCCTTCATATCATTATTTTTCTGCCAGTCACTTTTGGACCTCAATGCTCAGAAGCCGTCCCACCCTGGGGAGGACAATGGCCTATTACATAAAACCAACTCCCGGCAGAAATTCATGAAATATCAATCAAAGCAACTGACTTGAACTGCAGCATTTTTAAAGCTCCTTTTTCCCGAGCATGGTCCTGCCTCTGCACCCTGGGACCCAGCCCTCCCTGGGATTCTGTGCCCGGCAAGGGAAGCAGTGATGCAGGGACAGACAGGACCAGAGAGAGACGGAGGCTGACCGGATGGACGCCACCACCGGGGAGGTGGGGAGATTTCTGTCTGGAAGGTGTTCCCAGTTAGTTTTAGATTCCAAGAAAGAAGCCACAACTAACCACAACTACCAACACATGGAAAACGTGACGGAGGGTGAGGAAGGGGTCAGCTGTGGTGGAGGATCAGCACCATGGTGCTTGCTGAGCATTCTGTGCTTGTTGGACGCAGTCAGAAGTGAGAATAACAGCACACCACGTAGGGAGGCGTGAGGACACTGTGGCTGGCACACAGGCCTGCAGCCACCAACTGGGCTCAAGCCTTGGCTCCCCCTCACCCAGGGCAGTGTGCAGCTTTTTCCTGGCTCCTCAATCCGAGGCACGAGAGGGGGGATTATAAGAGCACCGGTCCCGGTAAGAATATAAAATGTATTCCCCATGGAGCCTATGGGGCAGCGCCCAGCCTGCAGCGGGGGCTACACGTGTCAGCTAATGCTGACACTTCCCAAAGCCGTGGCACATTCCTGACCATTAGAGACTGATTTGGGGAATGGCCATGATGAGAAGGCAGGGAGATGGCGAGGTGGCTGTGAGGGCATCTGAGCAGGTGCAGTGGGACAAGTAGGAAGAAAGCTGGGCGAGAGCGAACAGAAGCACATGTGGCTTTCAAGCACAGGGAGCTCGCAGGGCCAAGAACTCAGGGAGGTCCTGGAAGGTGAGGGCAGAGCCGTCAGCTGACGCTGACCACCTGCCTGCAGGTGACACAGCTGGCACACCAATGCCCCTCTGTCCACTCCTCTACTCACCTACTTCCCTTCCCACAGGTAAATACAGAGCCCAAATTTCAGCGATGTGCACTTGTTAGGTTTTTCAGTGGTCCCTGTTGTATGAAATTCTCTTTCTTCTTTTTATTCATGCAAAATGTATGCCTTTCCTATTAGCAAATTATAATTCTTTGTTCTTGGTTCGAGGGAGTTGCACCTACCTGTCCCATTTCCCTCTTCTCTTGCCAACACATACTTCTTCAGATCCAAGGAAGTGCCTTTGGCCTCTGTAAACCCTCTGGAGCAAGGCACTATACAAACACACAGGTCAATGCACCTCACAGCATCTTGGCTTCTTTCCCCACCTTCTTAAGAACACGTGTGAATCCCAACGACTTAAGCACCAGTCCCCTTTCTTCGGCTCCGCAGGGGTCCTTCTCACACTGAAAACAGGCGCTAAAGTCTTAATATTCTCCTCTGCTATCCACTCCCCTTCCTTTCCCCAGATCAAAAGTTCAGAAAATGCCTTCCCTCAGTTCACAGGTGCATGACCAAGGCCTGAGGCAGGCCTGGCAGGCCCCGCAGAGACACCAGAAACAAAAGTGGAAGGGTGACTGAAAGACCTCCTGCCAACTAGGCTTTCACAGTCACGTGACTTTTGGCAAGAACCTGCCCTCTACCAGCCTACATGTTCCACTCTGCAAAATCAGTGTACTACCAAGGGGGAGAGTGAAATAAAGACGGTGGGGTGGGCGCCTGCTGCCAACTCGGTCGACCCCTCTCAGATGCTCAGAAAATACAGTTAAATTGGAATTAGAAAAATGATTATAGAAATAGCAGGGACAAACAAATGTCAACTAATCCTGGCTGTCTTGAGCTCTGCTTGCATCTTTTCTCCAAATCCACTTTGTTTCATTTAGTCAACAAACCAGCAGCCACGCTGAGCACCCCTGATGTTGCTGCTTCTCAGACGGAGCATTGTCCCCCCAGAGCTCTGCAGTGGGCTAAAGAACGGTCTCCAAAGATGTCAGGTCCTAACCCCTGGAACCTGTGATGTTACCTTACACGGTAAATGTTTTGGAGATATGAGTAAGTTAAGGAAATTACAATGAGGAGATTGTCTGGGTGGGCCCTAATACGAGAGAAGCAGAAGAAGATGAGCCAGGGGAAGAGGTAGCCAGGTGGCCTTGGGCGCAGAGGTTGGAGTGAAGCCACCACAAGCCAAAGAATGCGAGTGCAGCTCAGAGAGGCAAGGGCAGACTCTCCCACGAGCCTCCAGTAGTGGTTCTCAACCTTCCTAATGCCACAATGTACTTTCATTATTAAAAAGGGGTCGTGGCCCACAGGTTGAGAACCGCTGCTAGAGAGCACAGCCCTGCTGACACTGGGATGCGAACCTCTGACCTTTATAACTGGAAAGAATAGAGCTCCGTTGTTTTCAGCCGCAGAGCTGGTAGTGATTTGTCAGAGCAGCCACAGGACACTAACGCCAGCTCTTAGTAAAGCACAGAAACTGACCCCAGCGGGAGCTCAAGACAGCAGCTGCTGACCCCCCACCTCGCCCACGCCAGTGCTCGGGGTCAGGGATGCAGTGTGGAGATGAGCTCTACCTGCGCACCCCAGAAGCAAGGTGGGGCTGGGCAGGCGTGAGGCTAAGGTTTGCAGGCAGCGAAAAAAGCAGTTGCGAAACCAGGACAGCCTTTATGGAAAGAAGTACGGAGAATCCTCAAAGAGCTAAAGATAGACCTGGCACCAATCCCTTCCATTGGGATCCCAAATCTATCCAGAAGAAAATCACTTTACCATACGGACACTTGCACCTGAATGTTTATCACAGCGCAATCTACAACCCCCAAGATGTGGAAACAACCCAAGTGTCCATCGACCCACGAGTGGATTAATAAACGGTGGTGTATGAATGCCATGGTGTATTCAGCCATAAGACAGGTGGAGATGTGTATCCTTGGTGACAGCTTGGATGGAGTTGGAGACCACTCTCCTGAGTAAAGCATCACAAGGAGGGAAAAACGGGTATCACCTATGCTCAACACCGACTGAAACTAGTAGATTAACAACTATCTGCTCACGTGAGAGTAAAGACGGAGGCGGGTTGGCAGGTTCCTTCCCAGCGGTAACGGTGTGTGGGTGTATGGTACACCTGTGCGAGGGACACAGCTACCCCTTAGACTTTGCCTTACAAAGGCAAGTAACAGGGCCTAATTATATATACCTTGATATTAATTGGAATTTTTAAAAATGTTTTTAAAAAGTAGTTCTCCCACAGCAGAGGGTTATGTATTAGAATGTGGTCAAGTGGGTAGGACAGAATCAGACAAGAATATGAACTTGAGGAAATGGGCAACAGAGAGCCATGAGATCTTAGGCAGAAGAGTAACAGGGGAAGCAAATTTGAAGGCACCCAGAGCAGGACGGGAGCGGGTGCAAAAGCTCTCCCAGGATTCCAGGCATAGAGGGAAGGTCTGGGGCAGGTTTGGTGCATGGAATTGGGAGGACGCTCTAGAAGGGTGCTCAGCAGGCTGTGCTGGCGAAATGGGACCAGGGTTCCAGCCCACAGATTGCCAGCAGTACCAAGATAGCGTCAAGGAAGGAGTGGCAATAAGGCATCCGACGGGAAAAGAGAGGCTAGCAGGTGGACAGCAGGCCTTGGCGTGTGAGTGAGAAGGCGTGACTGGGGGGGGGGGCAGAGCAGGCATCGCCGACTCCCATGCAGGGACCCCATTGCTTTATGCAAAAGGGTTAAGATACCAGCCTTCTAAAAACTGGGTGCAGGAAAAAATGGCAAAGACGAAGATGACAATGAGGATCACGGAAGTTTTTAAGCACTCAATACATGCACTCTGATGGGTTCTGACGACGAAAGCTGCCTAGAAGGAAAACTAGATGTTATTATGTACTGGCTGTGAGATCTTGGGCCAGGCGTTTAATGCACTTCGTGTTCTCATCTGTAACATGGTGCACTCATGACACTGGAAGATAAGAACAGGGACCTTGTCTGCCTTTTTTTTTTTCCAGGCAGTCTCACTCTGTGCCCTGGTAGAGTGCCGTGGCATCATAGCTTACAGCAACCTCAAACTCTTGGGCTCAAGCGATCCTCCTGCCTCAGCCCCCAAGTAGCTGGGCACCTGCCATAATGCCTGGCTAATTTTTCTTATTTTTACTAGAGACAGGCTCTCACTCTTGCTCAGGCTGGTCTCAAACTCCTGAGCTCAGGCAATCCTCCCGGAGTGCTGGGATCCCAGGCGGGAGCCATCGTGCCTGGCCAACTTCATCTGTCCTTTCATCATGGAATCCCCATGTAAGTACTCCATAAATGTCTACTAAACAAATAAACAAGTTCATTTAGTCCTCACAACTAAGCTGTGAGGCTAAGTATCATATTGTAATTCCATGGGAAAGATGAGGAAAACAGTCTATAAGGGTTGGCCGACTGAGCTAAGGCCACACAGCCGGTGGGTCTGGGAGTCCAAACCATGTCTTCCTGACTCTCAAGCGTGTGCTGCTAACCATCATGCTGCCTGTCCCCTCTATTAATAATCTGTGGCCGACAGGATAGTCCCAGAGGTTTAAGAGGCCCCCTCGTCTCCTCGGAACAGGCTGTAGAGAAGTCCCACGTGCCGGCCCTGCTGTGCCTCCTTTGAACCCAGTCTCTGCATAAAGTCTGGACAATGAGAAACCTGACCTTTGTTTATAACTTTGCTCAGTGAGAAGGGAAAACAAGAACTTCTACAGTCTTTTTGGCACGTGGAGACTCACGTTTGGAGTCCCAGTAGCTAAGGCTGAGGAGAAGGGCAGAACCTGCAGCTGGGAACCTGCAGTGGGGGTGCGTCAGGACAGATGGTGGGGGTGTGCACAGGGAGAGGAAAGATGCCTGCCTCGGGCAGCCGCACCTGTGATGATGACTTCATCCCCGTCCTGCAGGAACTTCCTGGTCTGTCCACTCCCCAGCTCTATGGGCTTCGTCCCCTTCCAAGACAGCTCCAGCATGGAGCCAAAGCTTTCTGGTTCCTTTGTAACAGGAAAGGAAAACAGAGTCACGAGTACTTACGTCTGGGAGGGTGGGCGTGTCAGCTCTGCTAGGGACAGTGCTCAGGAAGACCCGGAATGGGTCGGAGCAAGGGCAGGGAGACCTCATGCCCTTTGGTCTCAGTGGGAGTGCTGCGGAAAGGCCCTCGAGACTCGGCACTCTGCAGGCAGGCAGCCTTCCCACCAGGGGCAGCTTTCATTCAGGACTGTGAAGCCCCCCCAATGCCCCTCCTGGCCACCCACACACTATGATACTCAGTGCCGCCCTACTGGGCAGACAATGCTCCTTGAATGAGGGTGCGGCAGGGCCTTGCAGGCAGTGACTGACACCACACCCCAGGGTCATCAACTGGGAAGGTTCTGAAGCTGTCTCCCAGTTCACAGAGGCACGGGGAAGGTGGGAAGGGCCGTGCAGTGTGGCCACCTCATCCCGGAGGGGGCAGTGAGACATGGTGACACTCAAGTCGGTGTCAGTTTCCTGACTGTCCACGTGCCACTGTGACTCTTCCCTACGGAGGCAGAGACCCAGCCTCCCATTCCCATGCCCGCCTCCTCCTTAGGCTGGAATTTGGAAGAGAAGTTCCTCCCGCACCCAGTGAGGGATGAGCTATGAGGAAGATGGGCAGTAAGATCCACCTTCTCTGGGTGGCCTCTCCTTCTCCAGCGCGAGCCGGGGGCTTGGCGGTTTGTCTGGGGAACAGGGGTGTTTTGCAAGGCAACACAGTACTCACCGGCCCACTGATGGTTCCAGAAGCCAATAGGTCCCCCGGCCGCAGATTGCAGCCATTGACAGAATGATGCGTGAGCTGCTGCAGCATCGTCCAGTACATATACTGCGGGAGGCACACAGTGGGGCTGCAGGAGCACACTCACCCTCGCCCACTCCCCACGCCCTTCCCTGGCCTTCCCTGGCTGCCCCAGCTCTCCCTGCTCCCTTAGAGCAACAACACACTGTCCTCCTGGCCAGCTGCCTGGGGACCTCCTGAGCCCTTTCCCACCTCCTTCTCCAAGAAACACTGCCTGAGAGCCCCCCTCATGGCTCTGCCCCCAGCCAGCAGCACCCCCTTCTGTACATGATTCGGAGTTGCCCGTGGGCACCTTTGAGCCCTAGGTGGGGTCTAGGTCCTCACTTTGGCAAATGCTTCTTGTGAGCAAACGCCCCATTCACATGTCTCCCCAGTGGAGGGGACACCGGGCAATGGAGCGGAACGATTCTAATATGACATGAGAGCAGGCTGAGGAAGGAAGGAGCACTCGGGGAGGCTGGGCTGGAAGGGACAAAGGGGGCCAAGGAGCCATGTGGCCGCTGAGAGGCTCAGAGGCAGCAAGTCCTGAGCCATCTAGATCTGCCCACCCCACCTTAGACCAGAGATAGTTCTCAGCCATGAGCCCCCTCAACAGGCCCCCTTGTTGCTTCTTAATAGCTTACAGAGTCCAGAATAATGTCACATTAAAGGGGGACGAGGAGAAATGGGAACGCAGGGATTCACAGGGTATTCCAGTGGCCTTCAACAAACAGATGATAAAAACACGACAAAGGCCCAGGTGCATCCCTCATCAGGGAGATGCAGCCTGAAATCACAGTCCCACAGAATGGCTGGAAGGAACAGGCAAATGCCACCACGTGCCGACGAGGACGTGGAACAGCTGAAATGCTAAGGCGCTGCGAGTGGGTATGAATCAGGGTGAGCGCTTTGGGAGCCTGGAGGTTCCCATGCCGAGTGTGCTCGTCCACGCCTGGGTACACACCCAGCAGGAACATGCACAGAAGTGTGTACTAGGTGGTAGTATGGAACTGACAAAATATGGAACCGACTAAATGTCCAGCAATCGTAGAGTGGACCAATCAATGCGGAAAAGTCACACCATGAAATACTTTAAGGCAATGAGCAAAACGAGCTCTCACTGGGGGCATGATGCAACACAAGGAGCCAGGCACAGAACAAGACCTGCTCTATGATTCCATTGCTAGAAGATGGAAAAACAGATTAATCCATGATAACGGAAGCCCGGAAACAGGGGAGCTTGCTGGGGGAAGGAGGGAGGCGCCTGCGGAGATGATGGGAATTTCTCATTTCTGCTCTGGGTGCTGGTGACGCAGGGATGTCACTTTGTGACACTCCCTCGGGCTGGGCACTAATGCCATGTGTGTTTTTATCTGCCTGTGTTATGTTTCAATTCAAAATTCCCTTAAAAAAAAAAAGTTGCTCTCATGAATCCAGCCCCAGGCAGGATAGGAGAAACCAGGGACTTGACCCTATGGCATCACCTATTGTCACCTAAGAAAATCGCCGGCCGTGTCTATGCAGCTTCCATCTCCAGGGAACTCTGTGACCTCATGCCATTTCTAGAAAGGGACAGGGCCGTGGAAGCTGCAGGCCCACGGACTGACCCACTGTCCCATCCCAACATGGATCCTGTTCTGCTGGGCCAGGGGCAAGGTCTCCCTCTCTCCCACTTCCAGGGAGCCATCTGAGCACTCAGAGCTTACCTTGAAATTGGACCTGCATATGGTGGCTGCATGGCTCATTCCTTCTCCTGGTAGGAAGAGAAGAGAAGCCTCAGTGCAGAAGCCCACGTTTCACTAGCCGGGTGGGAAAACACACACAGGGGCACACAGCGGCCCTGTGGCCTGTAAGCCTGGGAAACGAGTGAGCTCACGTGACAGCAGAGCTGAGACACTTCCACGGGGAAGACCTAGCCTAGGATTGGGAATACACAAGCACAGGCCACGGCTCTCTCCTCCCGCACCCACGACAGACAGCATTCACCGATCACCCATATGCTCCTCTGAGTCCTGGCGTGCCCTCGGAGCCCTTCTTAACACAGTGCTCCCGCCAGCCACGTGTCACCTGGAGAGGGTGTGCCAGCTGAAGCCGGCTTGTGATCTGTGGTCAAGGAGGACCCACTATCCCCTCAGAAGCCCTCTGGATTTCTGGGCCACCTGTCTGCCCCCTCTCCAGCTGCTCCAGTGACAGGCAGTGAGCTGCCTCCCTGTTTGCAGTATTCACTGAGCACTTACACGCACAAAGCCACCAGGTTACCGCTGTTCTACTCAGAACGGCGCTGACAGTAGAAAGCTCCTCTACTCCCTTGAAATCACGCTTAACCTTTTGGCTCTGGCCTCCCCTCTGAGGTAGCTCGGAGCAGGAGGGCTTCTCAGCACACAAAAAGTCTGGGGCCCCCAGGCTGGCTCCGCCAGAGACCCTTCCACCCAGATCGCAACTTGGACCGTCGGAACTGCATGTTCAGGCCCGCGTGTCCGGACGCTGCGCTTTCGTGATGATCTTGTCCCTCCCCCAAACGGGCCCTCCCTGGATGTGCTCACCCCAGGGGAGGCAGGAGGCAACACCTAAAGGAAAACATGGCAGGAAGGCACTCCCAGGGTGCATCTGTGGATGGAGGAGACCAGCCTAGGACTTAGGATGCTGGGATTCAGTCCCAGCCTTGACATTAGCCAGCTAAGTGACTTGGGGGAGTCCTTTATCCTCTCTGAGCCTCAGTTTCCCGACCTGGAGCATGAAAGAGTGAGGTCAGCAGTTTCCCAGAGCCACCAATGTGCTATAGGCCTCCTTCCAACAGCCCTTCCTCCAAGGAGCATCTGGAGGGCAGGAAGCCTCCTGCCAGGCGCAACTCCAATGGGAAAGACATGGTGTGTGTGGACAGGACAGAAGGAGACAAGAAACCAAGGAGTAAAGGAGGCTCAGCCAGTGTGGCCCAGCTGGTCCTCGCCCTCTGAGGGCCCCCCAAAACGACTGGAAAATGACACCTGCCCTTAGGTACAGGCACTGTGATGACCTTTACGTTAATTGACTCGCTCAGCCCCACAACACACCACCAGGTCAATGCCGTGCTGATCCCATTTCACAGATGACAAACTAGGGCATGGGCAGGTTGGGTAACTTGCTCATAGTCCTAGCTGGGCAGCAGCAGAGCCATGGCCTCCGGGGTGTTCATCACTGACGCTCTGCTGCTCTGTTGCCGGTGCCAGGCTGAGCAGCCGCAGGGGATGTGGACCCCCTCTGCATGGCTCTCAGGGCTGGGCTGGGGTGGAAACTGGGGTGCTGGCTCCATGAAGACACAGAGGGCTCAGCCAGGCCTCCCAGGGCAGGCCCAGGACAGACTCTCGAACGGGCACTCAGTGGAAGGGGCCAACCCCATGGGGGTGAGGGCAGAGATGCTGTGTGAGCAGTGCCAAGCCCCCCCTGGGTGGCCGGCCAGAGGGGGACTCACAGGAAGACAGAGGTCCTGGAATCCACACCTTCCAGCCCTGAGAGCTAAGAGCTCAGTGACGAGACCCAGCAAGGCTCCCTTTCGACACAAGCAGGTCCCCTACCCGCTTCTTCCCTTCAGGGGACCCACATCGTCTCCAGGCTGTTGCAGCTCCCTCCCTCTCCCCTATTTTGCCAAAGCCCAGCAGTCACTGGGGCAGGGCTTGGACACAGGTGCCCAAGAAACCCCTGGGCACACCACCCGTCCCATGGTGTACCTTTCAGCGCGACAGAGAGGTTGATGTCAAACGTGTAGGGCTGGTCATGGTGCAGGTACGGCAGGGGCTTGGGATCCTGGAGGGCAGAGCACCGCTCAGAGGTCACTGACAGGTCACAGAGGTCACTGAGCTCACGAAGGCCGAGCCTCTGAAGCCCCTGTCCTGGGCCCCTGCATCGTGTCCCTGGACAGTATCCTTGCAGCATGGGATGGGGGTGGCCATATGTGCCAGGCCTTGGGAGAAGCAACCGAGGGAGGGGCACCTACAGGTCAAACTGGGATGTCTCAGAAAGCCAAGGGAGGGGACAGCTGAGGAAGTTGAGCAGTGGGGGGCCTAAGCAGGAACATCATGAGACCTGTGGGGAAAGGCTGGGTCTGGGGAGGCAGAGGGTCTCGGTTGTCAGCGAAGCAGACAGCCCCATCTGACGCTCAGACCAGCCAGGGAAGCAGTGTCACCTGCTGGGAAGAACATCTGCATTTGGGCCAAAAGCAGAGTTTTCCCAAAGTGTGATGCATGAGTCACTTGTGGGACATGAGGTTGTCTTGGTGAGTTTAGTAGTTACATGCTTCTTTTTACAATTAAAGGTGCAGCTAGTGATGTCGGGGACATAAAGTTCCTTTTCTCAACATATTAACATTTTTAACTGAGAATTTCTCTAAAGAAAAACATGAAATACAGCCGGCTGTGTTGGTGGGCACCTATAGTCCCAGCTACTTGGGGGGCTGAGACAAGAGAATCACTTAAGCCCAAGAGGACTTGGAGGTTGCTGGGAACTGTGATGCCACGGCACTCTACCAAGGGCAACATAGTGAGACTCTGTCTCAAAAATAAAAGAAAGAAAGAAAAACATGAAATAAATAATAGTTGAGAAGGGGCAAGAGCATGAGGACTACACATAAATGGTATTTGGGAAGAGCTGGCCCAGGGAACGGCAAGGCCCTGACATCTCTGGGCAGGATCTCTTGACATCTCAAGCAGTGTCCCATGACAGCAGCCCTGGACAAAGGCTGGGGGCTAAAGCATGAATGGGGGGAGGCTGCGGCCCAGCAGCAGCAGGGGGGGACACACAGGCTGCTGCCAGCTGCAAGAGGAGGTGACGTCTGGGGCTCATAAAGAGGGAGAGGGGGACAAGTCTTGGTAACTGAGGCAGTGCAGTGAGGGGGAGTGGGGAACGGCATGAGAGCCCCACAGGACTCAGAGAGAGCGGCCTGGGAGGCAGAGGAGGCCCCAAGGGAGCGAGCACAGAGAGATGTCTGGAGCTCGGCCTGGGCCCCACAGGCCGGACAGAGTTAGAGTGGGCACTTTGGGACTCAGGACACCAGAGAACCAGGGCAGGTCACGTGCCCCGAGCCAAGAGGTGAGAGTATGCCCAGGAAGAGCATGCAGCCACAAAGACATCCATGCTGAAGGGGGCGTGAACATCCGGTCACAGGTGCCTCTGGCCAGGGGCCGCTGGTGATGGGGTGGGGCTGTGCCCAGGCTGTAGCAGGCTAAGGAGGAGGAAGGAACTGGGGGGCTGCAGGGGTGGCACCCCCTTGCCACTGGGCTTCAAATTGCTTTCTGTGGGTTGGGCTCTGGGGGGGTGCCCTTCATACAGAACAAAACTGAAGGCCACCTAGGAAGCTGTGCAATAAGTTTACATATTCTGTTTTCCCCCAAGAAATGTGCTAGAGACCAAAAATACAAGGGAGAGTGACGGATGCCACAGCTGCCTGGAGGTGACAGTGACTGGATCCCCAAGGGCAACACAATGTACACATGTGGTGGGCACGGAGCTGCCCTCCCGGCAGTCTGCACACCCGCAGGGTGCACTCTCCACCCTCCTGGCAGTCTGCACACCCGCAGGGGGTGCTCCCCACCCTCCTGGCAGTTTATACGCCAGCAGGGGGCGCTCCCCGCCCTTCCGGCAGTCTGCACCCCACAGTGAGCGCTCCCAGCCCTCCTGGCAGTCTATACGCCAGCAGGGGGCGCTCCCCGCCCTTCCGGCAGTCTGCACCCCACAGGGAGCGCTCCCAGCCCTCCTGGCAGTCTATACGCCAGCAGGGGGCGCTCCCTGCCCTTCCGGCAGTCTGCACCCCACAGGGAGCGCTCCCAGCCCTCCTGGCAGTCTATACGCGGGCACTCCCCGCCCTCCCAGCAATCTGCACCCCCACAGTGGGCGCTCCCCGCAGAGGGCGTGCTCACCTGCTCCGGATTGGGCACAGCAAAGGGCAGGAGGGCGTCCATGGGCACCACCCACGGAGAGATGGTGGTTCCAAAACTCTTCCCGAGGAAAGGCCCAAGAGGGACGTACTCCCACTTCTGAATGTCTCGAGCTGCAGAGGGACAGACCCAGGACTTACAAAGGCTGACTGGGGTCACAGGGTGGTTGGGCTAGAAGTTCACCTTCACACTGGGAGAGAGACCCTTCCTGGGACCCAGGGCACCACGCCCCTCCTACATAAGGCACAGGGCTGGCAGCAAGGCTGCTAACCTCAAATCTTAGCTTAGCAACTAACTGAAATCTCTCTGCACCTCGGTTCCTCATCTGTAAAATGGAAATACTACCATTATCTTGCAGGTATCAGTGGGAAAATACAGGTGGGGCATTAAGCACAGACTGACACCTGATAAGTGCCCAATAAATACTAGTTTTGGTATCAGGCACAACCTATCAACTTAAGAGAAAATCGGAGCTCAGAGAAGTTATGGGACTGGGCCAAGTTCTCAGTCAGAAGTCTGACACCCAAACCCACATTCTCAGCCACTATACCACCTGCTGCCACCAGTCAGCAGCTGGAACCATCCCTGGCTTCTGCGCAAGTGTCCCACGTCCCCAGCCTGCCCCAGCCTCCCCGAAAGCTGGCGCTTAGTGGGCCCGGTAATCACCACTCCAGTCGTTCATCAACACCATCCCGAAAATGTGCTCGTGGGCCTTGGAGATGGGGATCGGCTCCCCCAGTCTATTCCCGGGGCCTACAAAGAAAGCCTGATGTGGGGGAAGCTGATTAGAACTGGGGCTGACCTGCAGTCCCAGGTCCTTGTCACCTAGAGAGCAAAGGTCAGGCATTTCCAAGCCCTGCCCTAGGAGCAGGACCGCCACAGGGGCCTGGGAGAGGCTGCCGTGTTTCCAGGTGGCCACCCACGCCGAGCCGCCCGGGAGAACAGCAGGCAGCGGCATGGCGGTGCCCACCAGGGCCCTCCACGTGCCCTGAGGGCCCCTGCAATCTCTCTTTCCTCCAGCGCACCCGAGTCCATCCCGATACATTACGACTGGACACCACATGAAGCTTGTGAGAAATGAAATAACAGAGTTTGTACCCACGTCACAGGCAGCAAATAGCCCGGGATGGGGCACAGGCCCCGTCCTCCACCCCCTGCCCGCTGTGTCTGAAGCAAACAATAGGGACACAAGTGTGTGAGCCAGCAGGACACCCAGATGGTATCAGGGAGAAACTGGGACATGTCTTTCAAAGGCACATAGACTATGGCGTTTGGAAACGTGAGTGACAGTGTTTAAACATTGCAAAATTTTCATTAAAATTGAAAATAAAAAGGCTGGGTGCCATAGTTCAGTGGTTACAGTGCTAGCCTTGCAAACGGGGGGGGGGGGTTTGATCCTTGCCTGGGCCTCCCCCTAATTAAAAAAAAAGAGAGAGAGAGATGAAAACAAACCCCCCCCAAGGGCACCATCCCACAGAGGAATCCACCTCCTCCTGTGTCGTTTGTGCCCTCTGCCCCCCCCATGACATCTTGCCTTGCTCTGCCCCCGACTCCTAGGGCCAGCACCGGGGGAGGGGGGGCATGTGCCTGTAGCCCTTCACTCTCCCTGAGTGAACCAGGGTTCCCCCAGGGCACCCCCAGGAAGGCAGCAGGAGGCAGAGGGCTGCCAGAATGCCCAGCTGCCCTCCTCCCACCCGTTCCTTTCCTCTGCCAAATCCAGAGAGCTCACAGGGCAGCAAAGTTGTGACAGAGCGCTCTAGAGAAGCCAACAGGGTCTCCAGCTTACATCAGCCAACCCTGGATTCCCACCGCTGGAGCCCGAATGGGCGGCCCCCTGCGGTGACGAGGCACTCAGAGCTTCCGGGGCACCGCATTCAGCCATGGGTGCTGCCTGTGGGGAAGCCCTCCACCCACCTGCCTGCAGCCCACCCTTGCCTGGCGCTACCACCATTACCCAACAGCCCAGCAAACGCCGAGACACTGCCAAGTGCCCACGACCCTCCCTGCTCTGGTTAGTGCCCCCCAGTCCCCTCTCATCTGGGGACTGCCCAGAGTTCAGTGTCCCTCTTAGAAAGGGCAGCCCCGTAGCAGCACAAGAGACCTCTGGGCTGATGGGGCTAACAGCCAGTGACAACACCCTGGCTGTGCTGCTGTGCCCCGGTTATGCGGGATGTTGCCACCAGCGGAGACCAGGTGAAGGCTATTGGGATCTCTCTGCATTATGTCTCACAACTGGCTGTAACTCTATAATGGCCTCAAAATAAAAACCTCAGTTGAAAGAAATGTGCAGCCCTGGAGCAATACAGCTGCACGGGTGTGTGGGCCCAGCCACAGTGCGGTGGGGCTGGCCCGGCTCATTCCCGCTCTTCACGGCAGTGACGTTCTGTAACATCCCTGCAGACGCTGAACCTTGCTACCAGGGGAAACCCAGGGTGGGTTAGGCTCCTACCAGCCTCTGCTCAATCCCTAACTATATGACCAGTTGCAGGTGCATTTCTGTTTAAAGGCACCTCATCTGATATATCTTGTTGATTTGTTACCATGGAACAGACAGCCAGCCACACTGTGGCCAAAGCATTATCAAACTTGTGTACTTTCTCCACAAAGCACATCAGAGCCTTCTCGCAGTGACAAACACTGGGCGGCACTCCAGCACTGCACTTGGGGACCATTATAAACACTTCACTCACCCTCTGAAAAGCACCAAATGTGAAAAATGTGGCCTCAAAAAGATCGCAGAAAGGACACGCACGTGCTTAGACAGGAAAATAGTCACCTTGTTTGATCTCATCTGGCACCACGGACCCGTCAGATGGTGACTCACATTTTTCACTGCATGTCCATGAATGACCACAAAAGCCCTCCAAATATTCATTTGAGGGTTATAAATAAACTTTCACAAGCAGGCAAATTGGCAAATACAGAATCTACAAGTACTAAGGATGGACTGTACTTCCGACAGACAGATGCGGACACAGAGCTGGCTAGGGAGGAGCGGACAGCTCGTGACGCGGGGCAACCCCCACAGAGGGCTCTCACACCAGAAAATTTAACAGATCTGTGGCGACAAAACACGGAGGCACCGCTTACCATTTCCAGCTCTATGTCCAGGAGTTTGCAGGGGCCGTATACAGGGGGCTTAGCTGGAAGAGCAGAAAACAGCACTGTGAGGCCCCATGCACACAGGGCTGGGCACCCACAGGCGCTAGGGGGCCCCACGAACACAGGGCTGGGCGCTGGGAGGGCCTGCACACACAGGGCTGGGCACCCACGGGTGCTAGGGGGCCCCACGAACACAGGGCTGGGCGCTGGGAGGCCCTGCACACACAGGGGTTGGCACCCACGGGGCTGGGTGCTGAGAGGCCCCGCACACACAGGGTTGGACACCCATGGGGCTGGGCTCTGGGAGGCCCTGACATACAGGGCTGAGGCCCCACGAACACAGGGCTGGGAACCCGCGGGGCTGGGCGCTGGGAGACCCTGACACACAGGGCTCGGCACCCATGGGGCTGGACTCTGGGAGGCCCTGTGCACACAGGGCTGGGTCCTGGGAGGCCCTGACACACAGGCCTGGGTACCCACGGGGCTGGGCACTGGGAGGCCCCATGAACACAGGGCTGGGCCCTGGGAGGCCCTGACACACAGGGCTGGGTACCCACGGGGCTGGGCGCTGGGAGGCCCCACGAACACAGGGCTGGGCACTGGGAAGCCCTGCACACACAGGGCTGGGCGCCCACGGGGGCTGAGCACTGAGAGGCCCACAAACACAGGGCTGGGAACCTGCGGGGCTGGGCTCTGGGGTCACTCACAGTCATCAGGTTTCATCTGTCCCATGGGCCTTCGGATCGGGGTGCCAGACACCACAACAGAGGAGGCACGGCCATGGTAGCCCACAGGTAAGTGTAGCCTGATACAGGAAAGCAAGAGAGTAGAGGACACCAGCACTGTACCAAATTGTAAAATAAACTTCAAAAGCGGTAAAAAGTCGAAACGGAGTCAACATAGATGCAGAGTTCCAAAATCAAAAGGCACCCCTGAGTGTCCATCCACGGAGGAAAGGATAGGCAAAATGTGGTACCGAAATCCAGTGAAATATTATTTAGCCTTAAAAAGGAAAGACATTTTTAGACATGCTACAAACATGGATGAACCTGGAGAACATTGTGTTACGTGACACAGGACAAATGCTGCATGATTCCTCTTCTCCGAGGTCCCCAGAGTAGTCACATTCAAAGAGACAGAAAGTGGAATCTGGCTGCCGGGGACTAGGGGAGGGAGGAGTGGGGAGTCACTGCTTATTGGGTAGAGAGCGTCAGTTTTGCAAGATGGAAACAGTTCTGGAGCTGGATGGCGGTGACAGTTGCTCAGTGTGAACGTACTTCGCATCACTAAACGTGCAAAAGTGGTGAAGACAGTACATTTTTTTTTTAAATTTTTAATTTTATTTATTTATTTGTTGTTGTTGCAGTTTGGGCCGGGGCCAGGTTCAAACCCGCCACCCTCGGTAGATGGGACTGGTGCCCTACTCCCTCAGCCAGAGGCGCCGCCCCACAGTAAATTTTATGTGTGTATTTCACCACAATTTTTTAAAATTTTGATTTTTTAAAAAATTAGAAGGTGCTCAAGGGTGAAATCAGGCTTTCTCCCACCCACACCCTTAATGCCAAAATGGAGCTGATGTAAATACTAGAAGACGGTGACTCATAGTGACAGTCACCGTGCACCCAGCACTCAGGGGTGGAGCCAGGCACCTGTGAAGAGCTTTTGGCATTGGTTCCCTTTTCATGTCATCGTCACAGGAGCCCTGCAGGTGCCACAGTGCTGACCAAGCCTGGGCTCTGTGAGCACCCCTGGCTTGGCTGAAGTCCCCCGCTGTGAGGCAGTGGCACGGGGGTGGCACAGGGATTCAAATCCAGAGCCCTCTGCCCGCACGGCTCTGCCGCTTCCTGTGTAGCCCACGCCCCAGCTAGTACTAGGGAACCCTAGGAACAAGTCCTACAGGTTGGAGCAAAAGAGTCAGCCCAGGACAACCGGGACATGGTCAAGAGCTCTGAATATAAGACAGAAATAAGGCAGAGGAAAGCAGTCGTAAATCATAACCCACTGTGATATGATTTAAAGTGTACGGCATGAGCAGATCAACTGCACTCGCACCTGTGCATTTTTTCTTTGTCTTTTTAAAAAAAAATCAGAACACGCTTTACACAACACCCTGTACTTATCTCACTGAATATACACCATGCGTATCTCTCTGGATCTAAAGCTTTCAATAGCCACAAGACGCTGCATACTGTGAACAGGCTAATTTTTCAACTATTTCTCTACCATTAAGTATTCAGATTGCTTCCAGCTTTGAACCACTAGAAATATTGTTAGTAAACACCCCTGCCCTTGAATACAACACATTAGCGCTTTTATTTCTATAGGATAGATGCACAAAAGTCAGACTATAAACATTTAAAGCATAAATGTTTTGCTTTATGTATTTTCAGTAGTTTGGGTTGATCACATTAAGCATATATATCTTTATAATAAAGAACAGGTACATGAAGCAAAAAAGCCACAGGCCACCATGCCTCCCATACCGATAAGGCCTGTTCGTTCTAATTCTGCAGGACGGGGCAGAGATAGCCATAGCTCCCACACATGGCTTCAGACACTGATAAAAACCTGTGTCCCAGGCCCGGCCTCTTCTCTCACTTCCCACTGCCACTGTCCTTTGGCCACTGGGATCCTGGAACCCAGGTGACAGATAGCTCCTCTGTGCCACCAACACTAGAATAGACAGGCTGTGGGGGGCTCGGGACAAACACAGCCCAGAGCCTGCACAGGGCCAGAGTCTTTAATATTTGCCCATCTCAAGTGGGAGCCTGGAGCCTGGGTTCTGGTCCCAGATTCGCCCCTGCCCTGTTTGCAACCTTGGCCTTGGTGCTTGACTTCCTTGGGGCGGCACTGTTCTCTCTCTTTTCTCCTTCCTCTTGGTCCTGACCTTTCCCTTGTGGCATGCCCATCTGAAACACTTGCTCTAAGAAGAGCAGGTGGCTGGTAGCTCCTGGGTCTGGGGTGTGTCCCTGCCACTGTGTCTAGACCTCTCCAGTTCTGAGAAACTGCCACCTCCACAGACAGCACAGAATAAAAGGGACCTCGGCTCTGGGTCCTTGGCCTGGGCAGTGGTGCTGACCTAGGAGCTGGGAGACAGGCTTGGACCCTGTTCATCCTCAGCTGGCGGATACTTCTCAGCGCCTGTTTCCCGCCCATAAAATGGTGACGGCCTCAGCGAATATCATAAATATCAAATGAAGGGACATAATAAACCAGGTTTGAGGAATACATGGCCCCGAGCACACCTGAGGATTCTTCCTCATCAGAGACTGTAAGTGTGGACCATGCTGAGGTCTAAGGCTCACTGGCAGAACAACACACGACTTATAAATGAAAGACTCCAGAAGAGGAGGTGACTCAGGGACCCTCATTCCTACCCCTACTCTTTAGATCAGTGTTTTTCAACCTTTTTAAAATTTTTTTTGCAGTTTTTGGCCAGGGCTGGGTTTGAACCCGCCACCTCTGGTACATGGGACCTGCGCCCTACTCCTTTGCACTATAGGCACCACCCCCCCCTTTTTTTTCTTAATCTCACAGCACACTTGAACCTATAGTTGAACTTCCATGGCACACTCAAATTAAGTAGACCAAAAAAATAGTCAAAACACTTACTGTGCTTTGAATTTCTTTTGAAAATAATTAAGGATCTTTAAACGTGTTTGTGTCATACCTAAGACACTCACAGCACACCAGTGGAAAAATCATTGCTCTAGATGAAAATGCTTAAGGGACTTGCCCTGTGACCCAACAGCAGGTCCTGAACCAAGCTGAGAAGACCAGAAGCTGAGACTACTGTGTGCAGAGGTTGCAAGCTCAGGGTCATTACTGGTTACATGGTCATTAACCGGTTTACTGTAACCTAAGAAGGCTTGGCAGCTCCTACAACAAATACACTGCTGGAAATGGAAAGACAGACTTTGACCTCATCCAGACACCTGGTCTGGAACATACCAGTTCGGCATCAGTGCATTCTCCGTGCCCCTGAACATGATCCCGATGTTGGTAGCATGCTGCCGAGAGGAATAGAAGTCTGTGTAGTCTCCTGTATAAAACCCAAGAGATCCCATCAGTGACCCAGATGCTATGGGATGAAGAAGGGCTGGTCCCAGGGATTGGGGCCATAAGTGTACACACAACAACACCTGCACACCCCAGAGCTCAGCCTGCATCCTCTACTCCAGCGGGGGACACAAAACAGCCTCACTAAAGGTTTGTTTTTAAAGCACACAAACAAATAAGAAATTAGGAGCCCAGATTTTCTAAAATATGTAGTGGAATTTGGATATGAAATGGCTGACACCACACCCAGCCCTGTTTCATTTACACTTCCCCTCTAGCCCCCAGGGTCAAGGACAAGGTCTTGCTCAGGGCAGGTGCTGAGACAGGGTCTGCTGATGATGACAAGCTGAACAGGGTGGTTTGCAAGCTGTAGACCCTGTCGTCTGAAGGAAAAGTTAGTAGGAACAGTTTGCCTGTTTATCTTCCTAAATCTTCCCTCTGGGGGGAAAAAATCTGGGTACACACCAGTACCAACAACCTAGACTAGAAAGGAAAGTGGTGAAAGACAGGAGAGAAAGAAGAGTCTATGGGGCAGATCAGAGGCATGAGGCAGACCAAGCCTCAGCTGCTCTTCCCATCTTAGCCACAGCACACAGAAATAACAGCTGAGATATTTTCCAAAAGAATAGATCCGTAACAAAAAAACAAGAAGGGGCACCATCGGTCAACCAGGCATGATGAGGAGTCTCTAGGATAACTAGTTTGCACAGGCCCAGGGGTACGGGGGGAGGAGGAGTGAGAGGCCAATGGGGGGAGGCGACTCTGCACCTGTGCCCAGCCCCACCTGTCCCCAGTCCCCTCTGTCCCCACCCTTTAGCCAGCTTTATCCAAGCAGCCAGCTGCGGAGGACTCAGCCCAGAATCAAGAGTTGACCCAGAGCATCCAGATTTCCCAGGGCAGGGAAGCCAGCCCCTCTGCACACAGGGGCCAGTCCACCCAATGGGGGGGTCACCTCTCATGGGGCAGAGAGATGGACAAGAACAGAGGCCACAGGCTGATTCGGCCTCTCTCTGCATCAGACTGAGAGAGCTTCTGTAACTCCAACTTGCTGACCGACACGCATCCAGACACACATCACACTGGGGCCCTACACAGCCCTCCGGCCTCCTTGCTCGCCACTGGAGCTCAGGGCATTTTCCCCACAGCTTTGGGGAAAATAAGAGCCTGGTCACAAACCTGAGCAGCCTGCCACTGGCCCAGGAGAGCCCCTGGGCCCTGACACACAGGCTGAATTAATGCTGTACTTGTGGGCTGAGGAGGGTCAGTGAGGAGAAGGGGACAGTCCCAGAGCCCTTCTGACCTTTCTTCTCCCACCCACATGGACACAGGGACCAGGGCACCCAGCTGCCCCCCTTAGCCCACTAAGCTGCCCGCTCCTTGTCTCAGCAAACTGCACTCACCTATGGTGGCTGGCAGGTGCATTGTGGCAGAGGCTTGAGAGGTGAACGCACTGAAACATAGGACCGGGGTTCAAGGTCATGCAAGTGGCACGGCTGGTCCCTACTCTGGTCATCTACCCTCAGGCTTAGCCCAAACCCCTAGGACCCTGCTTACAATCTCCAGGGGCACTTCTGCCTGACTAGGGACAGCTAGGCTGAACCTGGACACTACACAGAGGACGTGATGGGGACTCCTGCCTGCTCTAGGCACAGACAGGAGCACAGACGATGCCGATGAGGAAGAGCTGAGGAAGAGAGCAGCCCCCACCCCGGCACCGAGGCAATCCTGGTCCATCCAGCACCCTCCTGCCAACCTGCACCCCGGGCGGGGGCTGGGTGAAGGCTGGTCTGAGTCTACCCAGCACACGATCTGCTGTGCCCCTGCTGCCCCATGTGTCCATATGCTCCTTTACCACTTCCGCAGCTCTGCGTCATCTCTCAGCTTGGCCTGGCCAGCAGACAGCAAGTTCTGTAAGCACGCTCTGGCCTCCTTCCAGGCGGCCTGACCCAGCCCCATGAAGCTGTTGAGAACAGGCTAGGACCAAAACAGGGAGAGAAGATCATTCCGTGGGGTACCCCTCCTGCCAAAGGGAGGCCAAACTGTGGCCAGCCCCTGCCACTACTTTCCCGGTCACTCCAACTCTCAGCACTTCTGCCCTTAGTTCTCACCACGCTGGAGAAAGGCATCACCTTTCTCAGCGTTGCTTCATCCCTCACAGGCTTGCCCTCCACTGTCCAGGCCCAGGAGCTGCTCCTTGGGACGGCAACCCTGTCAAGCTTGGCCCAGGTGCAGGTTCCAGGGGAGGCACAGTCCCATCTGCAAGGGTACCGCAGCCTAAACCAGCCCCTTTCACGGAAGCTAAAAAGAGGTTTCGTAGCCAGTGAGACACAGCAGAAAAATCACGCGTGGGCTCTGAGACTCGGTGTTCTCGCCCCAACTATAACACTTCCACCTGTGTGACCTGCGAGAATCATGTTTCATTCCAGAGGCTCAGGTTTCCATCCACATAGTGACGATTCCGATTCCTGTGCCGGAAGGTTGTTGGGAGGAATGAGGGAAAGCGTGTGTGCAAAGCTCAATCAACACCACGCTCTCCCCAGCCCACTCAGGGAAGACACGTATCCCAGGAGCTGACCACTGACGGGATGTGAGTTCATGGCCATCCCATGTGTGCACATGCACGCTGCAGGCTGACCGCTTCCAGCTATACCTACATACCTGGAGGGCAGGGCTCATGGCTCCCCACTGGGGGCCCACACAAGCCTTGGACAGGCAGAGGCTCCAATAGCCTGATAGAGAGGGAAGCAGACCACAAAGCCAACTGGGAAGAAACATCACTGCATAGACAATGACACCCTGTTCCCCTAGAAGCTGGCCCCAAGGCCACCTCCTATCAGCTTATCTGTTTGAGAACATCCCTAGCCTTATGTAAGCAAAACCTCTGATACCGCTGACAGCACTAGCTCTGTGGAAAATGGAAGGCAAAGAGTATTTTCCTGGTGGCATTTGCATGAAGTGTTGCTGAGATCAGGGACAAGCTATTTCACAACGTCCTACCTGAGAGAAGACATCCTGGTGTTTGGAGAGGATAGGCCCAGTGAAGAGGTGTTTAATGACACCGAGGTCCAGGATCTGGTCACCTATGGCCACGCCGATCCTGGGTCTTGGCTAAGAGGAAATTGGCATGGTCAGCATTAGGGGAAGTCTCTGACAGGGAGTGGCACATTTACTCAGAAAGCCTGTCCACTTGCTAGCCCATGGGCACCCCTTAGATGGCCCTTTAGGCAGAAAGGACTGAGGAACTATCTCCATGGACCCTTGCGTCTTCTCTGCTTCCAAGACAAAAAGCAAAAAGAGCCTATGTTCCCTGAATGGGAAATAAACTAAATACCCCTTGGAGTGGGGTTACAGCAGGCAGCCTGGTCCCAGCCCCTTGTCTCCTGCACAGTTTCCTAGGAACTTCTGCCTTACTAGGAAGCTGGATTAATTTCAGGTTTAACCAAGGCCTTTGCTCAGGGCAACTCACATGTGAGGCAGAGCAGTGAGCACCTCTCACACAGAGCTCAGGGCCAGGTGCCTGGACTCATGAGCACTGCTGTGGCTCAGGCTGAGGAAGCCAGATTGCTCAGGACATGGTGGTGGTGGTGGGTGGGGGGGTCCCTTTCTGCTCAGCACCAGCACTAATACAATGTCTTAAACATTTGGCAAAGCCTGGTCTTTCAGCTCACCACCCTGACCTTTGCAGGTCAACAAGGAATCAGAGAGTATTTGCAGACTCTGCCTCCTGGGGCTCTGTTCTGAGCCCAGATCCCAGCTCTCCTGGACCACCAGCTTTGCCATGTCAGTTGCGGAGAGCAGAGAGGTGGGGGTATTGGCCGGCCTTATCTCCACCAGCAGCTGATTTGGGTAGGCTGAGAGAAGACGGCCACTTCTTCACATGGGTTGTCTTTCTGGACCAGGGGGAGAATACAGGCATAACCTCACCCAGCAGAGGCCCCAGCACAGCCTGCCCTTGAGGAGGCTGCCTGGGAGCCCCCCTACTCCTCCCTCCATGGCTGACTCCCTGGGCCTCAGTCTCCCACTCTGGAAAACAGCAAATCTGCTGCAGGGGACAAAGAGCTGCACCACTTGGACCCAAGTGGCCATCTACTCCGGGGACATGCAAGCCATGTCTCTGACCCTGGCCCCCTCACCCAGCTGAAGCCAAGAAGGAGTCACCAGCATTGAGCAATCTCCAGGATCTGCCAACATAGGGAAAGGCAGGTTCTGCCTTGGCAACTGGACAAGCCTGGAGGAGCAGCCCTCCCATGGGAATGTCCAATGCCTGCAGTGACAGCTTCAGACTAGGCCTGTTCAGCTGCAAGGCCCTGAGCCTTCCAGAAAGCCAAAGGTGCCAACTCTTAATCCCTGGTAGTTTATCAGGGGTTCTCCCAGATTTCCCAAGTGGCTGCATTTCCATATCATAACAGCAGGGCATGATGTCTGAGAGCCCCTAGCCACACTCCTGGGGACATGAATTTTATCCCCCTGGGAAAGCAAGTCAGAGAACCCCACTAGGAGGGTTCCTACCTCTCACTAACGTTTTCTTATAATGTACTTTTGCTCCCAGGAAAGGGGAGGACACACCTGCCGAGGGCAAAGTGTTAGGAGGCGGCAGAGGGAGGGCTCTGCCAGCAGAGACGGTGGTTGGCTAATACAGGTTAAGGTTTAACAAGCCTCGTATTTGTGTCCTGCAGGAGAATGAGTGCTAACTTTTGCAGTCCTTGCAACATCTGACCAGGTCTGCCAGTTGTGAAACCACAGCTGACTCTTCTAAACCAGAAAGGGGCCTACTGCCAAGTCCCTCATCTAGTTAGCAAATGTCTCCTGGATACCGTTAGTTACAAGCAAATTCTGGGGTTCTGTGGCTTACAGAGCTGAATCAGGAATCTACCTTTAAAGTTGGGAGCAGAAATCTAGGTAAAAATGCCATAAACAAATCCAAGAGAACCTGCTTTTCTTACCCAGGGATCTTCTTATCACCTATCTGTTTATAAACCCGTTTCCAAAGATTCTTTCTACCAATGAGACTTCACTTAACTAAGTCCCAGTTCATTATTCTTTCCCAAAGGGATCCTTCTGATCAGCAAGAGACTGCCAAGAAGAGCACACCACTGACAGAATTCCAGCTGGAGGCAAAGACTTTTGCCGTCTTAGATCTCACAGCTCTAGTGAGGAAGTGTGTCCCTCTGAGTCGCTAAAATCCCAGGCTCTAGGGGCTAACCAGCGAGATTAACGCCCAGCCCTAACCTGGTGTCTAGGGCAGGCAATCACACCACAGCAACACTGCATCAGGCAGCAAGACGGTGCACTTCGGCTCGTAGGTAACAATAATCGTTCCTGCTCTGCTCTTCTGGGAGGGAGAGCTACCTGCTCCATTTCATTTTGCATTTAATCTCACACAGACTGGCGGACACGGAGGCCGAGATTAAATAACGTACACAGGTAGAAAGTCACCCGGAAGGATCGAACCCGGCACTCTCTAGGGAGGGGTCTTCCAGAGAAAGTCGGGCCCGGCCTCCATCCCGCCCCCGCGCCCCTCCGCTTGCACGCCCTCCCAGCTCCAGAAGCCCAGGCGCAGCGGCTCACGTTGCCTGCGGTGGAGAAGACGCCATAGGGCAGGTTGTGGATGGGGAAGTCAGAATCCTCGGCCACTGGGATGAAGGACATGCTGGCGAGCTCCGGGCACGGCAGCGGTCGGCGGGCAGTGGGCCTAGCTGGGCTGGGTCTCAGCAGTCAGGCCCGTCCTCGGGCCCTGACCCCCGGCACCGCCCACGAGCCCCTGGCCGCGGGTCCCGCCCCCGCAGTCTGTCTGGGTAATGCAGGCGGAACCCTGGAGGCTCCCGCCTGCCTCTCTGCCCACCATGAATTTCCCGCCCCACAGGCCCCCGCCACCAGGATCCCAGATTCTCCGCCTCCCGCTCCCCGAGCCCCGCCTCTCCTCTGGCCCCGCCCCCGGAGTCTGTCTGGGTAATGCAGGCGAAACCCTGGAGGTTCCCGCCCGCCTCTCTGCCCACTATGAATTCCCCGCCCCTCGACAAGCCGCGCTCCCATATGGTCCCGCCTCTGGAGTCCCGGCTTCTGCTCATTCCCCGAGCCCCGCTTCTCCTCTAGTCCCGCCCCCGGAGTCCCGGCTTCTCCGCCTCTCATTCCCCGAGCCCCGCCTCTTCTCTGGCCCCGCCCCCAGAGTCCCGGCTTCTCCGCCTCTCGCTCCTCGAGCCCCGCCTCTTCTCTGGCCCCGCCCCGCGACTCCACCTCCTTCACTGCCGTCCGGGTTCCCAGGACTAGCTCCCCCTACTCCACTGGGGGCTAGTCCCGCCGCCCGAGCAGGGAATCTGGGCCTACCAAGAGCAAACACTAGTTTAGTATTTAAGTCTCTGCCCTGGGTGACTCCAGCCTCGAGTCCCCCTCGCTGCTACCCAGCTCTTGAGATCAGTAGAACTTTCATCCTCTTCCTGGAAACACTTTTCCCCCAGACGCTGCCTCCGGGGCTTCCGAAGAACACTTCAGCCCTGTCCTTTCTGCCTTCCTGAACCAGGAAGGGGCCTACGGCCAAGTGCCTCATCTAGCTAGCAAATTAGTTACAAGCAGATGCAGGGGTTCTGCGGCTTACAGAGCTGAATCAGGAATCTACCTTTAAAGTTGGGGCAGAAATCTAGGTAAAAATACCTAGAACGACATGCTAACACGAACGGCGGTGACAGTCCCCTGGTGTATCAGCGAGGGGGTCATTCATTTTTATTTATTTATTTTTAGTTTAGCAACATCCAATGAGAAAGTTATCCATTCTTTGTATCTGGGTTTTGCTTTTCTTTATAAAGAAAACAATCAAAAAACACAACTATAAAGTGGCCATTACTGACTAAAAATAAAGTTTAAAAGAGAAGTACAAATTTCTTAGAAATCTAATTAAATTTTTTCTTAAAAACAAGTTTAAAATTATACAAGGTGTAGGGTACAAGATAATTACCAATATAGAAACCAATATTTGAAACGTACCCTTTTTTGTTGTTCTTGTTAATTTTGAGAAAGGGACTCTGTGGCTGGGGCTGAAGTATCAACATAATAGCTCACTGCAGCCTCAAACTCCTGGGCTCAAGCTATCCTCCTGCTTCAGCCTTCATCTCCCAAATAGCTGGGACTACAGGTGCACTACCAAGCCCAGTTAACTTTTTTTCTATTTTTGTAGAGACAGCTTTCTCACTCTTGCTCAAGCTGGTCTCAAGCTCCTGGCCTCAAGCAATCCTCCCACCTCAGCCTCCCACAGTGTTAGCACGACAGGCTTTAGTCATAGTACCCTGCCCTGAAACCCTTACTTCTGATTAATTTGCTTTGGACGGTCTCAAAAAAGTTAATGAATTAATTAGAGTCAAAGTTAATTAATTAATAGATACACAACAGAGCTGACTGAAAATGAAAATTGAAAAAAATTAAACCAAAATCCTAGAAACTTATTTTAAGGAACATTATAAAGGTTGCAGAACCATCCCAGGATTTGTAAAGATAACTTTTTCCTTTGAAAGCATTTTAAAAATGATTAATAATGATAAACAGGCAGAAGACTTTAAAGAAAAGTAAGAAAGTGCAGCTCCTTTCCCTGCGACGTCTTGTCCCATTTCTCCTCTCATCCACTATCCTAACTCACCTAAAAGCTTCCCTGTTCTTCAAAGCACACATTTGTCACCAGCCCGTCCCAAGTGTCCCAGCAGTTCCCTCCAGTCTTCCCTCCTTTGTGGTCACCTCTAGAACAACTTTGCGTTTTCAATGAGATCAGTAGTGAAGTGTGCACCAAATAACTTGTAATTTGAATACACTATGCAGATTATGAGTGATTTGTGTTTTTAAAAAGGGGGGGAAGGATGAAGACAATGCAGAAGGGAGGGAGGGAGGCTTTGGGGAACCAGCGAGAAGAGTAAAGGAACCAGAGGGGGAATGGCTGGGAATTGAGAAAATAAATCACACTAGAGATGGAGATTGCATGAAAGATAAGAGACAGATGGGGAGCTCTGGGGCAGCTGATGACTGCAGCCAGTACTGAACCCAGACCAGCTTTATTTATATAGTACCTAAACTAGGTTGCACATGTACGTTAACAATGTTGCAAATCAGCAAGTGGGAATATTTCCATTTTACAAGGTTGAGGGGAAGTAATAGTACATGCAGTGTTTAGATGAAGATGTTTAGATTCTTCATTGGTTACAATCTATCCACCTTCCATGTCCACATTCCTGACTTTTCATTCTACTGGCCCTCTGAATTAATCTTGATGCCTATGTGCTAATAAAAAAGGGAGAACAGAAGGCCAGGAAGCCAGTCTCTGGAAAGATGCTGTAAAAAAGTGTTCTTTCCTAAATTTCCAAGAATATCTACTTAGATGTTCTGAAAGTTCTATGAGAAAGGGGAAGTTTAGCTATTAGCAGTTTAGTGGCAAATAAAAGATATTCACATCAAGAACATGGCTTCTGAGTCATCCACTTGGGAGTAATGGAATAATTTCAAGATTGCACTGTGCAGTTAGTCCAGTGTCTTTGGGCACTTTGTACTAGACTTGATCATGAAAACTGCAGACAAATTAGTATAGGAAAATCAGAACATGTTAGTGCAGGTGTAGTGAAGCTGGAAGTTGCATGACTTCGTGAATTTTTTTTTGACAATTAAAACAATAACTAAATGTCAAAGCAAATTCAATAGCCATTTCTTGTATAACCTCCAATTTCTACAATGAGTCATCAAAATAGCTTTGTAATTAGCTTTTTCAATACTTTGGACTTTAGGGGCAGAAAATTGGGTTAATCACAACCCTGGTTCCCAACACTCTCAGCACTGGTTCGCACACAACCTGCTTTCAAGTTGTACGACATAAGGATCCTGACCATGCTGTCCCCCAAACCCGGGGCCTTGACCATTTAGTACCACTTAGTAGCCACTCCCTTGCCTTCTCATCTGAGGGTATCACTCTGAATTTTTTCATTACCTTGCTTTCTTTTCATATGAATTCCATCTATAACCGGCAAATTGTTATGTTTTGAAGTTTCAACAGGTGAGCATATTTTGAGGCTATTTTTGCTTACTGTACTTCTAAGGCTTACAATACTTTTCTTTTGCTAACTATACTTCCTATTTTGTTGCCACTAAGGATCATTAGTTCTGATCACTATTTCTAAGGCTTACAATACTTTTTTGTTTGTTTACTATACTTCTATTTTGTTGTCACTAAGGATCATTAGTTCTGGTCAGTATGTAATATTCCATTGTACACATATATCTCATTTTATTAACCTGCTCTTTTTGGTGGGGATGTCACCGGTGCTTTTTGCTTTGTAAACAGCATCCTGAAAATTCTTGTACATGTCCCTTTTAATCTCTATGCATGTTTCTCCTTGATATACACTTAGGATTGAAATTTGTGGATTATAGGGCATTTAAAATGTTCAACTTGAAAAGGTAGTATCAAATTTTCTGAAGGACTGGGCCACTTTTCATTAACATCAGCAATGCATAGGAGATCACATGAAACTCCTCTAACACTTGCTATTGCCAGACTTTAAGATGAGTATGAAATGCTATCTCATTGTGGTCTGGATTTGCGTTATGACTTCTCCCACTTTGTTAACTTGTCTTTTCACGTTCATTGAAGAAAGACAGCTTAAGGTCTATTTTGAAGAATAAAGAAAATACTTCAGATACACAAACTCACTAATTACGTTTTTATTGCACTTTATAGCAGCTCAAGACACATCTGAAAAGATGTGGAAATGATCCAAGTGCCTGTCAACCAATGAATGGATTAATAAACTATGGTATATGTATACAATGGAATACTATTTAGCCATGAAAATATGGCGACTTCACATCTTTCGTCTTTACCTGAAGGACTTTCTCCTTAATAAAGAATCTCAAGAATGGAAAAGTAGGCATCCCGTATACTCAATACTAACTTGAAACTAGATCAGCGGTTCTCAACCTGTCATGACCCACAGGAACTGTATTAAAGGGCTGTGGCATTAGGAAGGTTGAGAACCACTGTGTAGATGAACAACTACAGGCCCATAGGAGAAGAAAAACACAATTAAATTCAAGGGAAAGGGAGAAGGGGCTCAGTAAGCGTCACGCACCGGTACAATGTAGGGAAATAAGGCACACCTGGGGTGAAGGAGTCAACAACAGTTTGGAGTTTTCCCAGCAGATGCAAGCAGAGCAACCCAATCGGGTGTACTCTCCTATTACTGTGAAATTTTTAAAAAGGATTTGTGTCCTAATAAGTCCTAAGGTAACCCAGTAGCCACTTTTTCACTTTTGAGAGTTTTAAAGATTCAATTTTCACCTTTCAGCATAAAGATAATGGTTGCAGTCCTAATTATCTAATAGGCTCCTTTCTCCGATGTAACCTGCCACCTCTTATACTAAAGTTCAGATCACACATGGGTCTTTATCAGGGCAATCTATTCTGTTCCACTGGGAAATGTGTCTGTTCCTTAGCTACTAACATGCTATTTTAACCTCATAGCTTCACAATGAGACCTAACATCTGGCAAGTCCTCTCTGTTCTTTTCTGAAATGTTCTGGCCCATTGCTCTTTTTTACCTTTTAAGACAACCTAAACATGTTTCATGAAAAAAGCTGGTGAGGGATCGGCGCCTGTGGCTCAGCGGGCTAAGGCGCCAGCCACGTATACCTGAGCTGGCAGGTTCGAATCCAGCCTGGGCCCGCCAAATGACAAGGCTGCAACCTAAAAATGGCCAGGCGTTGTGGCGGGCGCCTGTCGTCCCAGCTACTTGGGAGGTGGAGGCAAGAGACTCACTTGAGCCCAGGAATTGGAGGTTGCTGTGAGCTGTGATGCCACTGCACTCCATCCAGGGTGACAGCTTGAGGCTCTGTCTCAAAAAAAAAAAAAAAAAAGAAAGAAAATAGCTGGTGAGATTTTAAGGAATTGCTTTGAATTTATAAGTCTACTTAGGGATAAATGATATCTTTATGATACTGTCTCCTATCCATGAATATGTCTCTGACATGTCTTATTAATGTTTTAGAATTCTTCCTTTAAGAGATCTTCAACATACATCAGATCAATTTCCTACATAATTGGTGTTCTGATACTGTTGTTAAATGGTATTTTCTGCTTTTCTAATTAACTGGCATAAAGAAATGCCAACTTTGACCTCTGACAATGTTGTATCTAGCTACCTAACAGTGGGCAGTCATCCTTTGTTTCTGACTTTAAATGGTAATGAGTTTCCTCTTTTTTTTGACACAGTCTCACTATGGCGCTCTGGGTAAAGTGCTGTGACGTCACAGCTCACAGCAACCTCCAACTCTTGGGCTTAAGCGATTCTCTTGCCTCAGCCTCCCCAAGTAGCTGTGACTACAGTTGCCTGCCACAATGCCCAGCTACTTTTTGTTGCAATTCTTACTGTTTTAGTTGGCCGGGGCCAGGTTCAAGCCTGCCACCCTCAGTATATGGAGCTGGTGCCCTACCTACTGAGCCACAGGCACCACTTCATGAGTTTCCTCTTGATACTTATGTTATTTTGTTTGTTTGTTTGGTTGGTTGGTTTTACATAGCAACTATCAGCTTAGGAAAAATCATGAATTTTAAATTAAGTACTTTTTGTCTGAATCTATTAAGACAATTATAATGGTTTAAACTTTCTAATCTAATATGATCGGTTAATTTATATTTTTAATATTAAACTCTTATTCAAAACAAATATAAAGAAAAAAAATTAAACCTAGAAATATATACTGGAAAATACTTCATCCATTTTATGTATTTTGTTTAAAAAAGGTTGACTGCCAGATAAATCAGAAAACCACAGGATAGAATAGTGTCTTGAGCTCTCCAATTCTCCAACTCTCCTGCTGTTAGAATTATGCTCTTACAACTTCTCTAATTCCACCAGAAAATGAAGGTTCTATTAGAGGATAATTTCGTGTGAGAGAGTAGAGAGAAAAGAGAATCAGACAAAGAGAAGTATTTGTCTTTGAAGATATGCTGAGCTCCTTAACTTACAGGAATGTAAGATTATGATTTATCACAATATTAGTAATAAACAGATGTGAGACAAATAGTAATAGTTATCTTAAAAAATTGGGAACACAGAAAACTAAGACCAGAAAACAAAATTAACTACCAGAAAAAAATGAGAGAAAAATTAATGCGAGGAGGCATTCTGGTTTTGCTTTTTATTTAATCAAAGACTGTTGGATAAACATAAATACAGCACAATTACTTCAGATCATTCTTCATATTGTATACACACAGACCATGAACATATTCTGAAAGAAATCTGCAGTCAGCATGAAATGCATACAGCTTT